>OY728137.1:371063935-371128130 GCA_963277665.1 Viscum album
GCCATTCCGAGAATCGAGCGTTGTAGGGACCACCTCACAGGCTCGGGAATTGTCACGTGTCTCAGATCCGACATGAAGTATTTATTATTAATTTTTAATTTTTTATTTAATATGGATTTTTGTTATATTTTTATATTTTATTGGTATACGGTTACGGGATCAAGGTGCACCGACTGATAAAATGTCGGTGTGGATGAGAACTCGTGATCGAAATGATCCAGAGGCTGCAGCTATTATAGTAAGTGCTTCTACTCATTACCAATACTTACATGAATATGTATATATATTTAAATATTGCATAGGCCCAGTGTGAAGCTGAGTTAGAATAGCTGCCAGAGGACCAGCGACAGCTTCCCATGCGAAGGGATGAGATATTCCATCGCATTATTGGTCATGACGGGCATGGAAATAGTTTGACCTATGGAATGGGGATTACTCATTATTTAGTATCACGTGTTGCGGTTTTTGGTCCTACTGTTGCTTGGATGACACAGCAGCTGTCAGATTTCGAGGCACGGTTGCGCTCTTCCTATGAGGTAAATGCGTAATTGATCGCTGAGGTTAGAACAATGTGGGAATATGTGCATCCAGGTGATGGTGTAGGGGATCATACAATGCAGGTTTGTACTGAATTTATTTATTTGATTTCTATTATTTTTGTTATTAAAATCTTTATAATTTGTATTTTTTGTAGGCCTTTGGCACACCAGAAGAAGGTAGAAGGCATGACCACACATGACGCATCATATTCACGAGGTGTGTTTCTTTTATATTTATTATTTAATTAATGTTATATATTGATTTAGACTTTAAATGTAGAATTGTTTGAGATTAGAACAATTTATGTTTTTAAAAAACTCCATAGTTTTTCTTTACTTCTATTTATAATAATTTCTGGTTGGCATGTTCTCCCTCCACTTCACTTACCGCCTATCATGTTACGCTAGACCCCATCTCAGTTTTTATAAATGTATTTTTGGTGGTTTTTTTATGGTGTTGGTGGATACATTCAGTATATATGGTGCAACTTGTTTGGTCTAGTTCCCTGCTATGAAATCTAGTTGTTTTAGTGGTGTAATGTGATGTGTTTTGGTGTCCATCCTCTTATATATTTTTTCCTTGTCGGTGTTCTTCTGCTGGGGGGGTGGTCCAGGGTGAGTAGGGGGAGAGGGTTGTTCAGGGTGGGGGATTTCTGGGGGTGGGGGCTGTCCCGGGGGAGTTTTGGGGGGTGGCTGTCCGAGGGGGCACGTGAGGGGTTGTCTGGGGGGTTGTCCAGGGGGTGGGGGCTGTCCAGGGTGAGTGGGGGGGGGGCTATTCGGGGGGGAGTGGGGGTTGTCCAGGTGTGGGTGGTTGTCTGGGGTGAGTGGGGGGCTGTCCGGGGAGAGTGGGGGAGGGGGTGTTGTTCAGGGGGGTGGGATTTCCAGAGGTGGGGGGATTGGGGGGGCTATGCAGGGTGTGGAGGGGGTTGTTCAAGGTGGGGGGCTATCTGGGGGGAGTGGGGGCTGTCCGAGGGTGGGGGGCTATCCCGGGAAAGTTTTGGGGGGGTGGCTGACCGAGGGGGGCACGTGAGGGGATGTCTGGGGGGGAGTGGGGTTGTCCGAGTGTGGGGGAATATCTGGGGTGAGTGGGGTGGGGTTTGTTTAGAGGTAGGGTGCTGTGTAGGGTGTGGAGGGGGGACTGTTCAAGGTGGGGGCTATCCGGGGGGAGTGGGGGTTGTCGAGGTGTGGGGGGGGGTTGTCGGGGGAGAGTGGGGGAGGGGGGCGTTGTTCGGGGGATTTTCTGGAGGTGGGGGATGGGGGGGGAGGGTTGTGCATGGTGTGGAGGGGGAGTTATTCAGGGTGGGGGTTGTCCGGGGGGGGAGTGGGGTTGTTCGGGAGTGGGGGTTGTCCCGGGTGAGTTTTTTTTTTTTGGGGGGGGGGGTTCTGATCGGGGGGGGCACATGAGGGGCTGTCCAGGGGGGGTGTTCGGGGGGAGTGGGGGTTGTCTTGGTGTGGGGGGGGGCTGTCCGGGGTGACTGGGGGGGGTATTCTAGGGGGGGTCTAGAGGTGGGGGTTGTCTAGAGGTGGGGGATGGGGGTGCTATGTAGGGTGTGGAGGGGGGGCTATTCAGGGTGGGGGCCTGTCCGGGGGGAGTGGGGGCTGTCCGGGGGTGGGGGTGGGGGTTGTCCCGGGGGAGTTTTGGGGGGGTGGATGACCGGGGGGCACGTGAGGGGTTGTTCGGGGGGTTGTCAGGGGTGAGTGGGGGGGGTTGTTCGGGGTGAATGGGGGGGGCGTTGTTAGAGGGGGTTGTCTGGAGGTGGGGGGTCGTCCAGAGGTGGGGGGAATGGGGGGGTTATGCAGGGTGTGGAGGGGGGATGTTCAAGGTGAGGGATATCCGTGGGGAGTGGGGGCTGTCCGGGGGTGGGGGTTGTCCCGGGGGAGTTTTGGGGGGGTGGCTTACCGGGGGCATGTGAGGGGCTGTCCGGGGGGGCTGTCCGGGGGGGGATGTCAGGTGTGAGTGGGGGTTGTCCGGGGGGGAGTGGGGGTTGTCTGGGTGTGGGGGGCTATCCCGTGAGAGTTTTTTTTTTTTTGGGGGGGGGGGGGGGGGGTTGGCTGTTCGGGGGGGCACGTGAGGGGTTTTCCGGGTTGAGTGGGGGGGAGATGTCTAGGGAGAGTTTTTTTTTTTGGGGGGGGGGGGCTGGGGGGGGTCTGTGGGGTGGGGGTGGGGTTGTCCGGGGTGAGTGGGGGGTGCTGCCCAGGGGGTTGGGGGGTTGTTCGTGGGGGTGTGGGGGATGCAGGGGGTTGGGAGTGGCTGTCCAGGGGGGCTATTCAGTGCTGAACTTTACTCTATATAGTTCAATGTCGAGTGAACATAGCCGAATGGTTGTCTAAACATATTTTCAAACAAACTCATCGCGTAAGAGCAACATAGTAGGTCCCTACTAGAGTAGAGTATTGAGTCTAATGGCCTAATGTCAAATTAACCTAATGTCAAAATAGGCCTAATGGCCAATTGGTTAAATGGAGACTTATCCAATTGGCCAAATGGCCTAACACCCTAATGGCCTAACACCCCAATGCCCTAATGGCATAACGACTGAATGGAAAATTGGTCAAATGGACTACTGTCCAAATTACCTAATGTCCTATTTTCCTAATGACATATTAGCCTATTGGCCTAATGAACAAATAGTATAATGCCATATTAGATTATTGGCCTAATGTCCAATTGGATAAATGGAGACTTGTCCAATTGGCCAAATTCAAAAATGCTCAAATGACCAAATGCCCTCACGCCCTAATGCCCTAACACCCTAACTCCCTAACGACCCAACATCCCAACAATGTCCCAACGACCCAACGGCTCAATAACGGCTGAACAATGTCCCAATGGCCAAACAATGTCCAAACAATGGCCCAATATCCTAACAACGGTCCAACGGCCTAACAATGGCTTAACAACGTCCTAAAAACGGCCTACCAACGTCTCAACGGCCTAACAACAACCCAACGGCCTAACAACAACCCAACGGCCCAACAGCCCAATGGACTACTATCCTAATTACCTAATGTCATATTGTCCTAATGACCTATTAGGCTATTGGACTAATGGAATATTAGCCTATTGGCCTAATGACCAAATGGCCAACTGATATATTAGTGTATTGGCTTAATTGCCAATTAGATAAATGCAGACTGTCCAGTTGGCCAAATTCTCAAATGTCTTAATAGCCTAACGGCCCAATTTGATTATTATATATATATTTGCTAACTGAATAAATGTTTCCAATTTTCATTTGCTTTGTTTAGTTGTTTATTTTTTATCTTATTGTAGGTTTATTGAATCATAAGATTGGAATGGATTGGAGCTGTTTAGATCACTTGATACGGAGTATGTTTGTCATTTTTTGTTTTTGAGGATCCTGGTATTTTTGTTGTTTCGAATTTATTTTTTTTCTGATTTTCGCTTTGTTTTTGCTGTTTTCAGCTGTTTGAGAAGCGACGCTGTAAATTTTTTTAAAAAAAATTCCCAGGTTAGTGACCGCCATTGGCGGTCGCTAGGTCATTTTTGCCTTACACCGATGGGCTTAATGCGACCACTATTGGCGGTCTCTAAGCGATCTCTAAAGACCAAAAGCAATCATCAATGGCAGTTTCTATTGGTATCATTTCTAGTAGTTTCCTCATCATTTATTGAATACCCGAATAAATATTTTTTCATAAATTAATATTTTTTATCCACAAACTAGAAAAATAAATATTTATTAAATATTAAATAAAATAAATAGATATATTTTATTCATAATATGATGAATAAATATTTATTTAATTTATGAAATCAGTAAAACTTTAGTAAAATTATTCCTCATCCTTGAGAATAATAATACTACCATTTTTCCTCTCTTTGATATATAGAATGATTGAGAGAAAAAAATTAAGAAAATTTTACTTTATTTTTATCTTCAGTCAAAAATACTTTTTCTTTCAAATCCATGTTTTCTAAAAAAAGCAAGAATGTTTTTAATATTCTCCAATGATTTATTAAATAAATTTTTACCCAAGTTTTACTTTTACAAAATGAATTAAAATTAATCTTTCTATCATTTTCTGAACAGGGTATATTTTTACTTTTCTTATAAAAATGTGAAAGGAAATTTTGCTTTAACGTACTCAACATGAATAGAATTTCCTATTGTTATGACCACCTGATTATTTGATGTTTCTATTACAATTTTCCATCATCCATTTCAAAGAAATTTTTTTCTTTAATATTTGAGAAATTTTTAGATATTAAGTAAGGGATCTCTTTAAGCACCCTTTTCATTGGGTTATGATCATTCTCTATCTAACTCACTTTATCTCTCTTTAAAGTTATGGAATGATTATAAATTATGTATATATGTCTCTCACATATAACCTATCTTATTCTCTTTTCCTTTGATGGGGTAACACATTCCTTAAGTTCATTTATCAAATTCATTCTTTATGAAATCTCCTTTGATTACGTCATGAGACAAGATTATGCAACTCGTTTCTTTCTATGGGTAATTTTTATGTTTATTCTTTATGATTGATTTCATTTTATAGAACACATAAACCATAAACATGTTATGATAGGAATGCCCAGATATATCTCTAATTCATTGGGAAAATTTTTAGTCCCATGAGATATTATTTATGGGATTAGGGAGTAAGCCTAATCCATTATGGGACTTTGTCCATCATGTAATGTTGTCTTGGTAGTTATCCTTAGCTCATATTTATGTCATGTAATATATTTTTGTCACATTTACTATGATGTAATGATATTATGATACCATGTTCTTTATGTTATTCTCCCATTTTATTACTCTTTAGCCCTCTCTTTTATGATATCATGTTATACCTTTGACTCACAAGTTATGCTTCCTTACCATGTTTATTCCCTTATTGAGATTTTTAGAACATGTTTTCTTATATGTATTCCCCAGTTTATCTCATGAAATTTTAGGATCTTGAAAAGATTTAGGATCTCATTATGGAGAAAAAAATAAATAAGTTTTATTCTAGTCTCACTTTGATGTATTGTGAACCTAGTCTTCCAAATACACTAGTCCTTTTCGATCCTTGTTTTATATTAATGGATATTTATGTTAAAAAACATGAAATAATATATATAAAAGGCTTGGGTGGCTATAGTGGTACCTCTATATCTCTCATGATGTTTTCATGATCACAAACACTCATTTATATTTTTAACAATTTCTTTTAAGTGAATTCCAGTATCATTACTTAGGCTTTTAGTCGTTTCATTGATGGACTTGATGAAGTTATTCAAAGGAAATATGTTGATCTTGTTAAAGGATTATAACATTTTCTTAACATGTTTAAATATATTGGAATAAAGTTGGAACATCAATCAAATGACTTGGAAGTAAGGAAGGAAGGGTGGAATTGGTTGAATATAGAGGATTGAAGCTTGCACCAACTTGTCGATGCACGGCACCGGCCTGCTTGTGCAAGTGGAAAAAACCCTCCTAATGATATAGAAGTCCATTGGCCAGCCGTTGCTTAGTAACAATTATCTGGTGGGGAATTTCAAGATTATGGGTACTCCAAGTGACCCACTGGCCAACCGATGAGGTGGACTGGGTAGTTGGTGGTGTTAAGTCAGCTTATGTGAGGGAGTATTTATTATCAGTCAAAATGCCATTATTGTGGTCTTATTCAAATTTAATGAATTTGAAAAATTCAAGAACCATACTAGATCTTTTGGAGGATATAAAAGGATTACCTTATAGTCTTAAATACTCATAGTGGATTTAAACAATGCTTGGGATCAAAATCAACGATGTCCTCACGCTAAATCTCTGGCAATCTCAAAGCCTTGCTTCAAAGAGCCAAATCTAGTTCTCCACCAATCTCAATGGATCTCTTCCTACATAATCTCTCAATATATCATCCCAATATTAAAAAACCCATTTGAGAGATTATGTAGTGGACTTTTAATGGTTTTTCACCAATAAAACCTTCTTCCTCTCATCTCCTTCTACAAAGGGTGCTCACTATCAAAAAATTGAGGGACAGGTTCTTTGGCTTCTGAAAAAGTGAAAGAGGGTTCTCACAACCATAATTATAAGGGATGGGTTTCTTGATCACCTCCAAGATCAAGGGATTAATAACATAATCCTATCAACTTGAGGGGGGGATACGTAGGGTCTCACATTAAGCTATTTTCACACTCATTTATCAAATCATGTTTGCTCTCCCTTTTATTTTATGCATTGCATCATTAAACAATATGTGAATAATTTCATAAATTTTATATGCTCATTTTCCATTGTGCATACTCACTCAATTAATTTTGAAATTAAATTTTCAATACGTATCGAATTTATCAATTTATTACTTTATCAATTTTGTCACTTTATTGCTTTTTCATTTCAATGTATTTTAATTTTGAATTTACATTTTCCATTTAATTTAATTTTTTAAAGGTAAATTAACCCCCCCCCCCCCTCAATCTTCTCTGACCAACAATGAGTTCATTCATGAAGATGAATTATATATGATGTATTCATCGACCAGATCTGTCTATACTTGGAGAGTCAAGAATATATGAGTTGGATATATGAGATTGGCATACATCATGTCTAATGGTCAATCGATATCTTGGATAAAGGGAATGTATGAGAATTATTTCTAGCATGAGATGTGGCTAGTGGATACGGTCATATAGATACATGTGTTTGATAGAGATCATGTTAGATCTCTTTATTGCTTGAGTAGCATTAATGTTTTTCTAAAGGTTTCTCTTTACTTACATTTATAGATCTCATTATTCATATTTGTTTTCAATGTTGTAAAGGGTCATGGGGTCACACTTTCTAGTTCACTAAATTATAATTAAGTTTGACTTGGAGAGATTCTCTAAAAAAAATTAGAGTTAATCCAAAAGATTTTTTGATGGGTATTCACAAGGTATTGTGTGTAATATAATACAAGGTCAAGTTAATGATAGATTTCCAAAAGTGTTTTAGCAGACATCCAAAATATTTTTGGATGTGATTTCATAAGTTATCATGTGTGCTATGATATAAGGTGAATTGAAACAAAATATTTTATGATTTAGTGTAAGTGAGAGATTGAAGGTGTTAGTAAGTCTTAGTATTCCCTAAAGCCTTAAATGTATTTGATACAAAGGCAATCATATTTATTGATATGGAAAATCGTAAAACGGCACGAAAATGTGATTTTCATGCCACTACCTCCCCTATTGTAGACTATGATTGAGGCAATTGTAAGGATATCATAAAGGAACTGTTATCATAAAGGAATTGTTACATGAGATGTAACATGGGGAGTTAGTCGCATTCATGAATACGATGCATGAAATGGGTAAGGCATTAACTCATGTATTATAATGAATGAGTTAATGCATGCATCAATTTAGGAACATCCTTAAGGGGCTTTATAAACCTCACTTACATACAATGTCAAGACTATAGATTCTTTCACGATGCACGGTTGAGACTCCCTATCACCCAAAACTCTCTTTCTCCTATCACTTTAGTTCCATGAGATGCTAGCACATCGTGGAGGGTGGAGAGTCCTACACATATGATGTGTGATCCAGTCGACCCATGGATACCTCCGAAGGTGGGAGTCCTTTGACTTCCAGTCTAGTGATCTTCCTCAAACCCATTTTATGTTGTTCATTGGAAGCTGATGATGATGTAGTGGCTCATTGGTGTTAGGTATACATGGTTTTACCGAAGTTCTTTATTTTCAGTTTGGCATGTTTTTATATTTTCTATTCATGGAGATCTTGGGCTTGGGGTTTGATCACTTCCACATGTTCTATTAAGTGTTAATATAATGTATATGATACATCTTGCAGTGGTCATGTTCATATGATATATAAGTATGTTTGATGGAAATCACACCAGACCCCTAAATAGCTTGAGTATCATTGACACTTTTCCAGAGGCCTCCTTTTGCTTAAATCTATGAAATTAGGATTTCATATTTGTTGGCAATGCTACTAAGGCCCACATAGTTTGGCCTTTGGATAAATATTATGTTTTGGAAAAATAGTTCCTTCCAAAATGAAGAGAGTTTGATAAATTGTATCCAAGAGTTTTGAATGGATTCAGAAAAATTTGTAAAGTTTTGTTTTTAAGTCCTTACGGGATTTTAGTTCAAGTGCGGATTTATGGATATGCACTAAAAGGAGGTGATTTGTATCTTATGACTACCTGGAATTGCATGGCCTGATATGCATGAGATGTATATCATACCATGCAATATGTATATATCGTATTTAAAGCACGAGATGCTTCTGTTTCCACTGTCGTATAGTATGATAGTTATACGATATAGGTTCTGCAGGGGATGTGAATTCATACATCTGCCATGTCCCTCCCACTCGATTTCTTTGGTTCATTTATGGATTTCACACCTTCATTGGGGTGCCCAATGAAGAACACTCTAACAGGATGTAACGTATGGGTTCCATGAGATGGCACTCGATATACTCGACACGACTGATGCCCTTCATTAAATGAAGAGCATCAAGGTTTCCTATAAAAGGGAAGAGTTCCATCTTGTTGGTGTGCCCTATTGCTTGCAAACATTATCAGCATTCTCTTCTTCCTAGTAAATCATTCATCACATAGTGAATGTGCTATCACCCCTTAGATGTACGGGAATCCTCAAGTTGTGATTTGGGATCCAAGGCAGGTGGTTTACCTATGAAGGTAGGAAGCTTCATTTACTGCTTCAATGAACATCATCAAACTTACTCCATCGAGATGGAGGCTACTGCATGTCTATTTTAAGTATAAGTTGTTCTACCCATTTCATGCACGTTGAATCTTTGAAGATATATCAGGCTTGTTCTTGGGTTGTTTCCACCGCCAATGATCATAGTATGCCCTAATACTCATCAGTTTTCTAAGGTTAGACGCTCTTCCCCCCTAATGATATATATGTCTTGTTTTCAGGCTAGGACGCTCTTCCCTCTGATGATATATATGTCTTATTTTCAGGGCAGGACGCTCTTCCCTCTGGTGATATATATGACTTGTTTCTAGGGTGGAGCGCTCTTCTCCCTTAATGGTGTTACTATGTGTCCTGTTTAGAGACATCTGACACTGATCGAAACATATATGGTCAACCTCTAACATACAAGGAGACACGTTTTGAGGTCATGTAACAACCTAGTTCGACTATTGTAAAGTGAGTTGTGTCAGGGATGTTAAATTATTATATGTTATTTGACTTATTATTGGGTGTATATGAATTTTTTTGATGTATATTTTAATTTGGTAGTGCATATTATGAATTGATACATGAGGTGCGTTTGAGGCCACATAAAAACTCGATCTGGTTACTGTAAAGTGAGATGTGTTGGGGATGTTAAATTATTATATGTTATTTTACTTATTATTGGGTGTAAATGAATTTTTTGATGTATATTTGAATCTAGTAGTGCCCCACCATTGGAAGTGGGGTGGTTAGGTCTTGAGAGTGAGGGCCAGGTCGTGAGGTCAAGTCAGGTCTGTTTATTTACTACAATTTGTTTCCTTGCATTGTGTTTCACGGTAGCGGATGAAATCAACCTTCTATATTTGAATCTGGTAGTGTATATTCTGAATTGATACATGTATATAAATATGTTTTTTTATATATTTCTTGTTTTAATTTTTGTTGGAATTGAATTTTTTTGCATTATAGTTAATTGCAAAGGTTTTAATTCTCACCAAATAATGAAAATTAACAATGGTTTAAACTTCCGCTAAATAATGTATACATCCAATGAAATTTTAAACTATCACTAATTGTTACACCAAAATGAAAATGAAAACCCACCATGAAAAATCTAATAACTTCCATGAAATATTCATTTTACGATAATTTCATAAAACCGTCACACATCCTACAAACTATTTTTTCTAGTTAGAATAATTTTTTATTACGAATATTAAGAGTCACATTTTAGAGGATCATATAAAGATACAAAACTACTATAGGACAAGTTATAAACTTGTTGATTTAACAAATCCAACACCTAAATAATGCACATATTATATAAGTCATTAATGTCAGTTTAAAATTAAAAAATGAGAAAATGTCGATAAAAGACCAAAAAGATCAACTTTAGTCTAAAATAAAGAAGATATTAACTGAAATTAAAAGCCTCTTTTGATCCTTATATTTTTACATGCTTTGACATCTAAATTTTGATATTTTAGAGTTTTGATTTGAAAGAGGATAATTATGCTAGCATTATAGATCAATGTAATGTGTCTAAATTCAATGTTTTAGATAAAATCAATAATAATGATGATGATGGTGATGATTTTCACTCACATGAAAAACATATAAAATTTGATTGATTATTACCAATACATATAAAATTTAATTAAGTGTGAACTTCAAACTTTATATAACCAATTTCAAAATCTCCCTTAGCTAGACTCATCAAAAAAAACTCCAACTTTGCGCCCCGAGGCCACCAATAGGAAAACAAACCAATGGTCGCTGCCATTATGTTCAGAAAGGCACCGTGTATGGCAATGCATAAATGCCAAATTCAGGCAAGTAACAAGCTCATAGCCATAAAGAGAGTCTCTTGGAGAAATCGTCATCATTTCAAGCTTTCTGTTTCTTCCTCACATCCACCTGTTTTGTTTTAAAAAGCCACTTTAGGTCACAAAAATCATCGTCAGGCTGCAATAGTGGTGGAACAAACTTCAAACATCAAAAAACCGCTACTCAAAGATGGTTCTTTTATGGATGTTAATCCAAAAGATGCTCTGATACTATCACAAGGAAAGTGTTGAATTGGTGTAGTCTGATCTGGTTTCAATGTTTGGGCTGAATTCTTATGACCCATACTGCGCACCAAGATGCAACTTCCACAGATCGAGCTGATCGACCAACACCGACTGAGCATTGTAGCAACGCAGACTTCCAGCCACCATTAACTATAGCTCTTTGGACTTCTAACTGGTAACCACTGTATCACTTTTGACTTGGATGGTTTTCTTTCACTATAGCGATGCGGAATTTCTGTGCGATTGGTGGAACAGTGGATCGTCTTCCTCCTATTGTAGCCCATTTCAGGATAGGGTTCATTGTGTGAGAAACTCTAAGAAATCTTCATGTAATTTGTGTTCCCGACATATAGTGAAATTATGTATCTCTGTGGACGTAGGGATTATTCCCAAACCACATAAATATTTATGTTCTCATTCTTTTTTTATTTCACTTTTACTCTTCTCTAAATCGTTGTTTTGTTGTTGCGACTCTCAGCGTTTCTACACCAGAAAGGCTTTCTAGGTTTTACTCATCAACATTTGGTGGGTCATGTCAAGCTCCTGACCTGAAGTCATGCATGTAGAATCTGATTGTTAGTACATTCCAGCAACTTCCTTTGGGATCAGGTCAACCAAAAGAAGTTGCAGGAATGGTCCAACAAACAGGCTCCCATATACGGAACATGGCGAGGCATTGTCATTGTTCTATATTTGTAGAGGAAACCAGATTCGCAATTTTCCTGTGGATTTAAATACAATGATCACAAAAAAAAGAACAAAGATATGGAAATTCAGATGTCACGGTGAAATACAAACTCACAAGGATTATTGGTGACTTTAGAAGGAGAATCTTCTCGTTAGCTAGAAATCTTCAGTGAAAAAACAGCAAGATTTGTAATTGATCATACACAATCACGAGAACTGTAGCCTTAGGTGGAACTAAACCTGGCCTTCTATTTGTACAAAGAGTTGGAGCACCTTGGGTACCTCCACTCCGCTATACCAATTTACATACCAAACACTAAAAACTCAATCCTCAAAGTTTCAGAAAAATCTACAAACATCCAACCCAAAGTATGATTTCAATCACCCCCTGATCATCCCATAAGATCTCATACTTAGATGGAAAATACCTTTGGATATATTCATTTCTATATACATCTGATCGCATCCATTTTGTACAGATTTAATCTAAACCTTGAATACCATGTACTTTGAATTGCATGTCACTTTACAAATCCATCCTTGCAATGACAACAACAAAGCGGAGAAAGCAGTTCAACGTAAGCTTGAAAGGAAAATGCTGGACAAACCTTCATCGATTTGATCAAGGTATTGCCTTCGGAAGGGGAATCATTCCTCGTACAGAGAGACAGAGGACAGGGGAAGCACCTAGACATCCTTTAAAGTGGAATCCAAGCCTGCCGCGCCTTTGTGACAAAACTATGCTTGAATCGATCTCAAAATGGATGTTATCAAGGTTGATTCAAGGTAATAAGAAATAGATGAGATCAAAACCCTAAAAAACAACTAGAACAGGATCCGAGAGAATAATAATATGGAAAAAGGAACCTGGTTTGAAAACATGGAACTCTCTAGGGCAACCTCGACGATAATAAGCGAGAGGAGAAAATGGTTCAAGAAATCGGAATGGGAGGGCATATAGCATGAGACTTTTTTTTGAGAAAATATAAGATATATTACTGATCAAGAATACCAGGCCTACAAATCCAAAAAAGAAAGGAGTTCACCTAACAATGATCACCTCAAGATTTCCCAAAACGAGCCAAACAATGAGCTTCCATATTCCCTCCTTTCTTGATAAAAGAAAATTTTCATGCAGAAAAGCCTTCGGTTAATGATCAGATCTTCTTCAAGATAAGTCTATATGGTTGAGACGCATCGTCCTTCAAAGCTAGAGCGTTAACCAATTCGAGGCAGTCAGATTCCACCAAAATCTTGGGCCAATTTTTTGAACGGGCAAAAATGATCCTATGGAGGATGGTAGAGGCCTCCGCCACCACAAGGCTCCATGAGAAAGGCACAGCACGACACTGAGCTTCCACAATCTGGACAAAAGAATTATGATAAATGAGTCCAATATCGACTCTAGAATTAGCAGAGACAACAGCATCTGTATTGATCTTGAGGAAACCCTCAGGGGGAGACCAACAAGGAGTCGGCTGCCGAGTGTTGCCCAAAGGAGGCACTGAATCGTTATTCTTCCAACCGTTCATCCATTCCCTAGCCATATCCACCCAAAGATGATCATGATTCACCTTCATTTGGAAAATGCGATCATTTCATTGAGTCCATACTAACCAAGCAATTTAACATATCAACCCCACCACTCTTGGTTCAAGAGAAGCCATCCATTTAACCAGATTTTGGACCATCCCAATTGAAAGATCAAAGAACAAACCAAAATCCAGTTTCCATGACTTCCACACCCCTTCCACCCCACAACAGGAAAGAATTGCATGCAAAGGGGATTACACCTCTCGGAGGCACAACAGACAGGTGTCATCCTCCGCCAAATGTCACCGCACCAAAAAGTCACGGGTTGGGAGAACCCCAGAGCAGACCCACCACCAAAAAAAATTCACCTTAGTGGGGGCAGTGAGCGCCCAGATAATCTTTAATCGATTATCAGGAAAGTCCTGATCCACTCCTTGGACCCGCATTTTGTAACCCAAGCGGACATAATATCTGCCATGAGACTCCCTTGTCCTGCAAAGTTGGTCACTTCCCATCCCTGGTGTGAGAGGAATACCTAGTATGAGCTGACGGTCAACCTCATTAAACCAGCTGCAAAGCTTCCCGCGATCCCAGTCCTCAAGCGAGTCATTGATCAGATCTCGTACCCTTGCATCTTCGAAACCAGGAACAATAGTCGAAGAGACCTTATGGTCAATGCCATTTTCCACCCAGGGGTCCTTCCAAACATGAACATTATGTCCATCAGCAATTCTCCAGACGCAGCCCATGTCAAGAAGGTATTTTTCACCCTAGATTCTTCTCCACAAAAAACTCATCCTTGGCCCCAACTGGGCATGAAAGAAGTCAGAATGAGAGAAATATTTTTCTCGCAGAACCTTTGAGAATAGGACATATGGATGGGAGAGGAGGCTCCATCCTTGCTTTTCTAGAAGAGCCTCATTAAACAATTTTAGATTCTTAAAGCCAAGGCCCCCATGAAATTTTGAAATGAAAAGCTTCTCCCAAGACATCCAGTGTGAGTTATTTTTTCCCTCATAAGAGCCCCACCAAAAATTGGCCAACCGGGAGTGGATCTGATCGACGAGAGTTTCCAAGAATTTAAACAGCGACATGGAATAAGAAGGGATTTCTTGGGCCACTTACTTCACGAGAACTTCCTTTCCCGCCTTGGAAATATTCTTACTAGACCAAAGATATCAGATTATCCACCCTATCTATAATTGAGGCGAACACTTGTTTCTTTGACCTATCAACAAGGGTCGGGAGGCCAAGGTACTTAGGATGCTTCTCAACCAGCGGAAAACCACACATTCTCTGCAGATCCTCTCTCTTTACTTGTGAGATGCCTTTACTGAAAGATAACTCTAATTTTGAAGGATTAAGACGTTTCCCAGAATCCCTTTCATACAGATTGATGATATATAACACGGAACTACATTCTTGTTGGGTAGAACAAGAAAAAATAAGGCTATCATCTGCAAAGAAGAGATGGGAGATTGGGGGAATTTCTACATACCTTAGCACCATGGATAATTCCTTGATCTGTCGCCTTCAAAAGGAGGTGAGAAAAAACATCAGCCACCAGAATGAAGAGATAAGGTGACAGGGGATCCTCTCGACGGTTTAAAGCGCTCTGAAGGGGCCCCATTAATATTAATTCTGTAGGAGACAGATGTAACACAATTCATGATATTAGAAACTCATCCCATCCTAAATTCCAACTTAGAGAGAACAAGTTCAATAAAAGTCCATTCAACTCTGTCATAAGATTTCATCATATCTAATTTCATTGTCATGATGCCTCTCTTAAAAGAGGAATGAGTTTTCATAGAGTGGAATACTTCAAAAGCGATGGCAGCATTATCAGTAATAGATCTCTTTGGAACAAAAGCGCTTTGGTTATCATAAAAAAGCAACGAGAGGAAGTCCCTAAGTATGGTTACCAAGATTTTGGAGAAAATTTTGTAAACCACATTGCATAGACTGATTGGCCGAAACTCTAAGACTTTATGAGGGCACTGAATTTTTTGGATAAGAGTAATAGGAGTTTCATTAAGGGATTCAAGAGATTCTATACCTTCCCACACCTCCTTCAGCAGGGCCACCACATCAGGCCCAATGATATGCCAAAAGCGTTTAAAGAACATATCATGAAACCCATCAGGCCCCGGGGCCTTGGTAGAGTGAATAAGATACAGAGCGCCAAAAACTTCATCATTAGAGATATATCTTTCTAACTGACAATTCATATCTTCCATAACCAACTTTGGGATGCAACTAGTCAGACCTATAGGAGTGTCGATGCTTTCTGCTTCATAGAGTTTGTTGAAAAAATTCAGGATGAGAGAGTGAATATCCTTGATATCATGAATAACTCTCCCGTTGGGATCCTCCAAATGCGCGATATGATTTTTCCTTCTCCATGCAGATGCTCTGTGGTTAAAGTAGTTGGTATTTTAATTGACATCTTTGATGTGAGACTCTCTTTCCCGAAGAAACCAGAAACTCTCCTTCTCCCTCAGCGCTGCATTAAGATTCTTTTCTGCAACGAATATATTTTCAAGAACAAAGGCAGAACAAGGAGAAGAGTAGAGTCACTTTAAGTGAGTCTCAGCCTCATTAATGTGTCTCTAAAAGTCTCTGAACCTCTCTGAGCTCCACTTCTGTAAGTAAGACGCGGTATTGCAGATATTAGACATGATGCACCGATTCGGTCCCTCCCATTCCACTTAGAACACCTTTTCATAGTTGTTGTCTTGTAGCCACATACTGTCAAATCGAAATGTCTATACAGGCCTCCTCTGTTTCCCTTGAGATAGCATCAACAAGATGATTAGACAGTGGTCAGAAGAGACTGGGGGTAGGTTAATAATATAGAAGGCATGAAAAAGAGAAGTCCACTCATCATTCCCAACAAATCTATCCATCTTTTCCGCAAGATAGTTCTCCATTGACCTACCCCGCCTCCAGGTGAACGGAGAGCCAGAAAACCCAAGGTCCTGAAGAGAGTTTGACAAAAGGGAAATCCTAAACTCATCCATAGTAGTTCCAATCCTCATGCATCCCCCTTCTTTTTCATGATGAAAAAGGACCTCGTTGAAATCCCCCCCCCCCTGATCAGAAGAGGGCCAGGTAAAGAGTTCTACAGCTGATTCAAAAAGGCCCATGATTTGTGATTATCATTCCCACCCAGCCACCCATAGAAACCTAAAAACGACCAAGTAGGAGACCTTGGGCCAAAAACTGTAACTGCAGTGTGATTTCTTGAAAAATTAGAAATCTATACCCCAAGATCCTCCTTCCACAGGAGGCACAGGCCACCTGAGTGTCCCTGTCTTCCAATGGGAAGGACTTTTTTTAAACTAGTCTTCAAACCCAACAGGCCACCATCCTTGCAATCCAACATACGTTCATATACAAAAACTATGTCATGGCTATATTTGGAACTCCAGTGATAGAGAACACGAACTATTCGGGGATTGCCAAGCCCTCGACAGTTCCAGCAAAGGATTTTCATAGCCCTAGGCAGGGCTGGGACACTCCCACTGCCGCCTCTGCAACTTCAACCAACTGTCTATCATCTACCACTTTCCACCTCTTTGGAAGGCTTTATATCATTTTATAGGCCTCGGAATGTCATTTATGCTTGTTGTCCTATGTACTGAAATTCTCCACACCCCTATCTCGGAAAAACACCCTTTTCCACATCTGTTGTTTTATAGTGGCATTCAACGTTATCCCAGTCATATCTTATTTTTTCTAATAGGTAGTACCAGGCACAACATCATCTGAACTAGAGACTGGATCTGGTGGTTTATCACAAAGATGGTGTACCCCTGGGCCTGGGTCTGGTGGTTCCTTGCAATTTTAGTGTGGCCCGACAGCTGGAAACCGAAGGTCCTTTAAAATAGTTGGGACCCGGCTTGGGGTATCCACCAGATCCTGCCCCTGACTTATTTTCTTTTCCTCAGGAATGATCAAGGTTAGTGTGCTACAAAAATTCCTTCCTTTTGCCCGTTGATCCCCTTGAATGTCAGAGGAAAAATATTAGTATGAGTTGGTTCAGCCTGCTTACTAAAAGCCTTCGTGAGTTTGTCTCATTCCTTTTGTTTTTCAAATTTGGAGATAAACGTCATTCCAGAGGTTTTGGCACGAAGATAGGGACTGTATTGCAAAATGAAATTACCATGTCGATCCTCCTTCTTCGCATCACAGTCCTTCTCTAAATGTCTGGGGCACCCACAAAAGAAATAGAAAATAAGAAGATTTTCAAAATAAAAATAAATCCAGACGTCAGAGTCCTCCCTTGCCAAAAACATGCCCCTCATAAGAGTATGTGCAACATCAAATGAAACTCTGATTTGTAAAAAAGGGCCCCAATGAATTGGATCTGACTGGTCCCATTCCATAAAAGTACCAATGCGCCCTCCAATCTCCCACACAACACGTTCAGTTCTACCATGAAACGGGATTCCTTTAATTCGAATCCAGAAATGTGATCAAGACAAGTTAATTTTTTGAATATTTTCTTCACCTTTAAGGTCTTCCATGAGAATGAGTTGGTTTTCAAAGGACTATGATCTACCTTTTAGGACTTTTATTTTGTCTCTTTCATTAAATAATTCAAATACTAGAAGTCCCATTCCAACTTACCTTATAGAAATGTCATCCTCCAATCTCCAGATATTTTGCAAAGTATTTTTCAAGGCTTCCTAATTGAAGGTCATATTTGTCAAAAATTTCCCTACAATAAGTAGATACATTCGCTGTGAGAGAAACATGTCTTTACTCTTCTGTGTAGAAACTATTGATCTTTCTTTATCAGTTAAAGAGAGATTCCGCCAGTGATTCATTAAGTCCAACTCCATTTGACTTATTAGGAATAATTCACACCACAAACACCTTCGTGCTCAGGCTGCGTGATCACGCCCTTCCCCGATCACACCCTTCGCGAGAAAGTTCTTCCAGCGTGCACCCTGCAAAAAACACCCCCAATACTAGATCACCATGCGCGATCAACACTGGCTCACCCTGTGTGAACCAAAACTGTCTCACCCTGCACAAACCAAAACCTCACCCTACGCAAACCAACACTGGCTCACCCTGCGTGAACCAAACCTCCACCAGGGGTTCTCTGCGTCTTAAGGACTTCACAAATAGGTAGCTTCGCCAGCCAGCCTCTTTGTGAGCCACCCTCTACTCAAGCGAGCACAACCGACGCTGACCACTGGAAGTAGATCAACCCACCACCATTTCACAGACAGCACCTTAGCACCAGAGAGCACTACCCAGAACGCCCTTCGCGAACTCCTCCACCTTAAACCGCAGAATGAGACAGCCATTCGCGGATGAATCCATCACAAACCAAAGGGAAGAACCAACCAAAACTGAGACCATTGCACACCAACAACAAAATTGAGAAAAATGAGTCAAGAAACAGTCCTTCGCGGAGTCGCAGCAGGAGGGAGCGTCAACCACAGGGGAGAAACACACCCCAAACTGTCGCTCACCCACTCTTCACAATTAAACCTCTCCTGAACCCACCATGCGTGCACCACCAGTGGGGCAGCCACTCATCAGAGAATGATAAAATGGTAGGCCGAGGAAAACCGAGCACTAGCGATGCTTTCCATTTTACCAAAAGATATTGAAGGAATAAATAAGCAACACACCACACAAAACACAGATCAATTCACTGGGAAATTTTATGAAATATAATTTATGTGAGGTGGAAGTATAATATATAATTATTCATGATAAAGGAAAAACCAAAATATAGAATTAGAAAATAATAAATAGGTTGGAATAATAACATCACAAAACATGGAAGTTTAACACATAACATAAATACACACAAACATTTGCATATAACATTTTTTATATTGAATCTTTTTACATTGAATATTTATAAAATTAATAATATAACTATATTTCCCATAATAATTCAAACATATATTTTCCATATATCAATGAACACATAAAATTTTAAAAATAACACATAACATGATAGTTTACAATAGAATATAAACACCCATACAATTTATGCATAAAACACTACAAGTGTTTAATCACGCTTCTTTGAATATTTATAAAATTAAAACTATAATTACTTTCTTGATGAGAATTGAAACAAGGATTTTTCATAACAATAAACACAAAATAAAAAAGAATTTCATAAAAAATAATAATAAAATGCAATAAAAACGACATATGACATGGTTGTTTACAACATGAGATAAAAATTTCAAAAAAAATATTCACATAAAATTTTATGTTATTAAATATGTCACTTTGAGGTGACCCAATATAAACATACATCATCACTTTTAATAATTTGAATATTACATCCACAAATAATTTCATAATCCAAGAACTCAAAGGTTTAGTGTCATCGGAGATTATCTACATAAATATCTTATTACACATCTTTGCTTCAACATCTCCCACATACATCTATCTCTACATAAAAATTCCTTCTACACAGAGTGTTGCGTGTAATTTCATGGGCAAGTGAGAAATAAAAGGAGTGAGTTCAAACGCTCAGTAAATAAAAACTCATCAATAAGTCATAAAAGATTATATCATAAGTAAACGAGAAAACACAAACATGAGAGAAATATTCAATTAAAAACGATGATGGAACCATAAGAGTTCCCTATAAAGTATGATAAAAGTGTAGGTTTCAGGAATAGTGGAAGCCACTACCACATATTCATCTTTATCCCGCACCACCCTTTATCAGTGCTAAAAAAATGCTAATAAAAATACCTCATTTATCAGCACTTTTTTTCAGCGCTAAAAAATGGTACTTTTATCAGGGATTTTCTTAGCACTGATAAAATGTATATTTCATAAAAAAAGTTATTTTTCATTAAAAATTATATATTAATATATAAATATTTTTATATTGATATAAATATAATATATTTTATAAAAAATGATTTACATAATACTAAATACTCATTTACACTTAATATATAAGATATTTAGTGAAAAATGAATTATAAAATGTTTACAATTTTAATATTAATTAAAAAATTTCTAATTATTATCGACTAATATACATTTAATAACAATTTTAATATATAAAAAAACCAAAAAATTAATAAATGATTTAAAATAATTTGAAAACGTGACTCAAACTTTAAACAGTTGTAACTTTTGATTCAGGTACCCGTTTGGGCTCAACCACATATCAAATCGAAGCCTGTGATGAGCTCTATAACCTAGAGATTAGGGGAAACCCCGATCACATTTTTAGAAGCCAAAAATGGCTTATAAGGCCTCCAAAACTGATTTTTTTAGTCGGAGTACCCCCATTGTTTAACATTTCATATAATTCCAGCCTCATTTAAGGAGGTCTTATTATCTTTTTTCGGTGGAGACTAAATTTCTTCTAAGGGATTAAATTCATATTGATATTATGGTTTTGAATTTTTATAATATTTTATATTGTACTTTATTTATAATCAAATATATAAAAATATATACATATTTTTTATATCCTCATAAAAATTTAATTTTATAAATAAATATGCAATCATATTTACATATAAAATATATTTCTCAGTATATAAACCATATCTAAATAAAAAATTATATCCATTTTATTATTTAAAATAAAAAATAATAATATTTATATATCTATATAACGTGTGTGTATATATAAATATATTTTTGCGTGTCTGTATTAACAAACTGATATATATTATCTATATATTCTAATATATGAATATAAATATGGATAATTATATTTACAGATGCACACACATATATATAAATATATATATACATTTATAAACGTGCACACACACAAAACATATTTTATAAATGTATTTAAAAATAATCATATAAATAAATATATAAATATATATATATATAAATATATATATATATATATATATTCGTGTGTGTGAATATATATATATATATATATATGAATATATATATATATATATCATAAAATATAAAACAAAACAATATAGGGGAGTGGAAAAGGCGTTGGCGTGTTAGGGAGAGGTTTGAGGTTCAAAACTGTCACGAACCGAATTTGGTTGCCATCAAAACTGACACCAAACCCAGCCCTTGACAAGACCCGAAGGTCATTCTCGATCCCCACAGGCTGGCACAAGTTCCCAGGTATCATAAATTAAAAATTGGGAATGATTTACCCGAGTTTATAAACTTAAAACAACAAACAAATCTAATAAAACGAATCTGGATTTTTCAAACAAAATCATCTTTTACAAAATTTCAGAATTGAATTAAACAATTTAAAACAATATAAAAAGACCATTACAAATATAAAAAACCAAAAAAATGACAGCCCAATAACCTCAACATGGAAAGAGGCACCGCCTTCAGGCCATCTCCACAACACCACATCACGATGAACTGTTAAAAACCCGAACTGTTGGCACAAAGCTATACCCAAACCTGTGACAAAAATACTAAAGTCTACCTACACCCAATGGTGTAAGTAAGGTGTGATCCAAATCCCAGTAGGATACCACCACTAAGAGATTTCATGTAATAAACATTTTAAGACAAAAAGCATTGAAATTTTTGTAAATAAGAAATGATAGTGACAATTTCTAAAAGATGCAACATTGAAACTAAATAGTTTTGAGGTGGGCTATTTTAAAGAAAGGAATATTTTAAATAAAACCAACATGCTACTTAATTTTCTATCCAATCATACCGTATTCCGACAGTAAGCACAAAATATCAAGTGAGCACAAGCAATGGGAAAAACCCCTAGGCACTAGCTCGTTGTGGGTCCCAGGTACCTCATATCTCAGTGACAGTAACCATCACAAATATTTGTTCTCATGCACGAGCCACTAGTAGAGAACATAACCATATCCTAGTGGTCCCTCATCATCATCATCATAGTTTAGTTAGTGTTGTAAGCGTCAAACTTGCTACGTGAAACTGAGACCAAACCCTACGGGATCACTAACATAATAGTACACGTCCACCCACCTAGATACCCGGGTTTCCCTCTTATGCTCAAAAAAGTTAAACAAGCCGAGAAATATAATTTGCACATGAAAATAACACTTCCACACCACACCTTCATTGAACATCCCACATGTATATCACACAACTCACATCACCCCCTTTTCATTCAAATTTATTTTGAAATCCAACTCACACCAAAATAGCCCACAACACATTTTTCATATCTTTCACAATTCAAAAAATCCTTTAACAATATTATAAAATCTTTCCCAAGATGCTAAAAATCACATAACAGCCCACTAAAATGTTTCATAATACCCTTTTCATAAACAAAAATCCATTTTTCACATCACACTCACACAAAACAGCCCACAAACATGTTTCGCACCCACATCACAATTTTATAATTCACCTCGAAAAATTACAAAACATTATAAAAATGTTTGACATCACAAATGACCACATTATCTTTCAAAAACTCATTTTATGTGAACACACTCACCAAAACAGTACATATACATCCTTTTTTCACTTTCTTTAACCCAGTAGAACATTTACAATTTTCATAAAACAAACCCAAGAGGTATAACCATGCTTTGCACACAAAACCATTTCAAAGCCCTCATTTAAGGCTAAAACCATACCAATACCAACCCAAAACAAAATTGTAAGCCCTATAAATTTTTATTAAACCACACCCAAGTGTTATGAAATTACCTCAAATAGTACTACAAAAGATACACATGAAAACACACATTTTCATAAAACACTTTCAAAGAGAATGACGACGTCTTCCACCTAAAACCCATTAAAAACCCTCTTTTAAACATAAAGGCACACCAAGACCCTACAAAAGTAGAATTGGAAGCCCAAAAAAGATTTAGTAAACCAATTTCATAAGTTATAAAATACACCCAAATAATACCCCAAGAGTTACACATGAAAAACACCCAATTCCAAGCTAAAATGCAACTATAAAATTAAACACTTAACCAAATCCATCATAAACAGTTTCCCACCACAAAAAAAATATTAATAACATGATAAATTAATAAACCAAGCAATCTAACTCATCATAAAATGGTTACACATGGAATCACCTACCAAATGTGTCAAAACCCTCAAATCTTGGTGTGAAACATCAACCGCACCACCGCCGCACCACAAGGAAGATAAATCAAGACCTATATCACAAGATTTCAAAAAAAATACTCATATTAAAACCCTAGGTATGAACCCTAGATTATGGACATTTTGGAACTCATGAAAGGGTGAAAGAAACCCTAAGGAAAGGGAAGAAATCAAAGAGATAATGGTTTACTTGCATGATTTTGAAGTTTCCCCCATAAAATATACTATTTCTTCTAATCTTGGGTGTATCTAGGCTAACGTGTCACCATAATAGACTTCCACGTCTCCCAAAACACGTTTCCTCACTACAAAATCCTGACTGTCTCCCTCTGCTGCTCGTGTTTTCCCTTCTTAGCATCCAGGGTTTCCACCGCTCACATTCTCCCTTTGTTGCTCATGTTTTTTCTCCGTAGCTACTGGGGTTTCTGCTGCTCACGATCTCCCTCCTCCACTTGCATTCTCAAATTGGTTTTCCCAGCTCCAAAATCACGATTGTATCCCTCCACTACTTTCATTTTCCCACTACACCATCTAGGGTTTCCACTACTCGCGTTCTCCCTTCGCCGCTTGTGTTTTCCCTCCTCACCTACTGGGGTTTCCGCTACTCGCGTTCTCCCTCCACCGCTTGAATTTTCACCTACATCTCAGCCTAAGGTATCCACCTACATCACCACTATCCTCCTTGCCTGCTCTTTCTGCTTCTCCTCCTCCTACACCTCCTTCGCACCTTCTATGGATTTTGACTCCACCATCGGCTGGTGATTTTAATTTCCTCTATATATGGTAAACTTGCATTTACTTTTTTGTAACCTCGATGCACTACTAAACCACCTCTAGATCTAAATTCCACTATTACTTTGTTCAATTTTAATATGTTTTATTAACAGATAGTTTTTTCAATGTAAATATTTTGTATTCAATGTTAGTTTGTATTCATTGTTAGTTTGTTCATTGTATTCACTGTGAGTTTGTTCATGGTTTGGTCTTTTCTGTGGAATAAAGAGTATTTAAGGTTTGATTCCAAAACTATAATGTTATATCACTGTTGAGATTCAGTTTTATTGATCTCAAATCATTTTTGTGGTTGATGGAGAATAATGGAAGTACTGAATTATTTCTATCAAACTACACTGATAAGAGCCGTGATTGGGGTAATTCCTACAACAATCAGAGCCCTAAATGATGAGGTAAACCATGCACTTATCACAACCCAGAATATCTATACATACTGTTATTATGATGTTGTATATGCCACTGGTGGCCATAGGTATCTCCATTATTAGGGAGGACATATTACTCTTCCCTGCTAAGTTGTAGTAGCCAGGATGTTGCTAACTGTAGAAAATATTATGAGTTATGTAGCGCTGGTCAAGAGGAATTTGTTCTTTCTAACTACATGTTTCCTGCTACATAGATTTATGATGACGATGGGGCCTCAAGGTTCACAAACACTTTGGATCAGGCTTGGATTTGATTGCATTGGACATGCTTTATAAAATTCCTCAATGAAATCAGGTTCAGAACCCATTTTTTGTCATTGTATATATGTTTCCATTCACTATTGTCATGTTGTTAACTTTTAATATTTCCAATACACTATATACGTGAAATAGGATAGGGAACCAAGTTTTTGTCAATGTATATATGTTTCCAGTCACTATTTTCATCTTGTGCACTTTCAATATTTTCAATACACTATATAACTATTTCTGGTTAGTATGTTATGTTCACTGTTGGATCATAGTTAGAATGATGTGTTCATTATTAGTATGTTGTTTTCACTATTAATGTGTTACATTCATTGAAAATTGATTTCACTATATGTGTGTTTTTATACACCTTCATAATATTGTATTCATTGTTAGTTTGTTTAGTGTTAATGTGTTTTATTCACTTTTAGTTTGTTCAACGTTGATATGTTGTATTTACTATTATTTTGTATTCACTGTTAGTTTTTTCATTGTATTCAGTCTAAGTTTGTTATTCATTTGGTCTTTTTTTGTGGAATGGAAAGATTTTATTGTTTGATTCATAAACTATAATGATATATGACTATTTAGATATAGTGTTATTGATCTCAAATAATTTGTGCGGTTAATAGAAAATGATGGAAGTACTGAATGATTTCCATCAAACTGCACTGATAAGAGTTGTGATTGAGGTAAATACTACACCAATCAAATCCCTAATTGATGAGGTAAACTACACTGGTCAGCACCCTGAATATTTATTCATACTGTTATTATGATGTTCTATATGCCACTGTCGGTCGTAGGTGTCTCCATTATTAGGGAGGATATGGTACGCTTTCCTGCTAAGTTGCAGTAATCGGGTTGTTACTGACTGTAGAACATATGATGAGGTATGTAATACTGGTCAAGAGGAATTTGTTCTTTTTGACTACATGGTGTGTGCTACACAGATTTAAGATGACGGCGAGGGCTCAAGGTTCTCCAATTCTTTGGATCAGGCTTGGAATAGATTTCATTGGACATGCTTTATAAAATGCCTCATTGAACTCAGGTTGTGAACCCATTTTTTGTCATTGTATATATGTTTCCATTCACTATTGTCATGTTGTACACTTTTAATATTTCCAATACACTACATACGTGTTTCCAGTTAGTATGTTATGTTCACTATTTGTTCATGGTTGGAATGTTGTGTTCACTGTTAGTATGTAGTGCACATTTTCATGTATTTTTTACCAACTCTATAATGGAATTGTTTACTATAAATTAATGTAAAAATTGAAATTTATTACATATTATTATGTTCTTATTCAATAAAATTAATATTTGGTTTCAATATGTTTGTTATAGTATGTAATAAGTAGCATTTTTTAGGTATCATTTCAATATATGTACATATACCTAGAATGTCTAACCATTCAATATCATGTGGTTGCCAATTTGACTCTAGGAGGTGATACCAATTTGATTGATCCATGCAGATTTCATTGGTGGCTACAAACTAAAGATTCAAAAAAAACCAAGAAAGATTCCACATCCCACCTTCCAGATTGAATAATTTTCCTTTGTGGATAAAAGCCCTTCAATTTCATCATTCTCTATTATTTTTCTGGGTTATTTGTATGGTGGTTCCATCATTGATCTAAAGTTTAAAAATAGAATATACACATGAAATTATGTTTCATCTCAAGGTAAACCTTTCATTATTTACCTAAATTCATGCAATAAAATTGAAAGATTCTCAATTTCTGTTGTGATTGCTAAGATTCTCCTCTGATCATTCATCTTGAAAAAATTTCTAAGCAGACAGCTAGAGGTCAACAGACCTGGTTGCATCCTACCATCTGGTATTCCAATTCCAATTTTTTAAGCATTTAAGACACCTTTATTCTATACTTATGCTTAATTTGATAGTACAGACTATAGAAAAGTGGTGGACAAACACATTATTTTGTTATCACAGTGATCATGCCAATGATGGTTGTTCCAGTTTGGTGACCATAAATTGGCCCTTTTATGTGTACAAGGATCCTATGTGAAGGGTCGTTTAGTTCAGGTATGTTAAATTTTATGAATGTTTTTACTCTGGTCTTCAGAAAATTATTAATTTCTTTTTTGGGTTCAGTTTAGAATGGATGAAATAGAGTAGAAAAACTGATTAATTATCCTTATCATGGAACATTATTTGAAATTGATATCATTCAACCTCACGACTTATTGAAAGAACACATTCTAAATGTTCGTAACTACAAGTTCAACTTTTTAATTGATTTCATTACTATATATTAATCTTTTGAAATTGATATCATTCAACTTTTTAATTGATATCAGTACTATATATTCATTATGGGGCAATCCTTTTATGAATTTTTAAGGCATTAACTATATACTACTACAGTGAATGAATCATTATATTCTCATTTTTTCATTAATGGTTCAGGAGATCTTACTTTAATGTCACAAAGACATGTAAATCATTATGTTTTTGAAGGTAATATCACTAAATTTTTAATACTAACAGACAGTTTTTTTATTCCTACCATTATTTTACCATTTTCATTTTATAACATACAGTTTACTGTATTTTAAGGCATTAACTGTATACTAATACAGTGACTGAATCATTGTATTCTCAATTTTTTTCATTAATGTTTTAGGAGATCGTAATTTAATGTCACAACGACATGTAAAGCATTAAGTTTTTGAAGTTAATATCACTAAATTTTTAATACTTACAGTCAATTTTTTATTCCTGCCATCATTTTAACATTTTCATTTTATAATATATAGTTTACTGTATTTTTAGGTATTTTTGGACCATTGGTGAATGCTTCATATTTGGTATGTTTGAGATTTTCTTCTATAGTCATCATGAATTTAATGAATCTTTTATTTAGAGGGGATTCAAGTTAAAAAAATCTTATTGTGTCCCATGAAAAATTTAATCTATTTATTGTTGGCTATGAGTTTTATACATCTAATTATCAATACTTCCTCAGAATGAGTTCCCTTTAAGATAATTTTCTATATGTATCTATATAGTCATATTTTATTCTATTGTTTATATTTGGATTTCATCTAGTATACCTGATTCCCAATTACTAAAACCTCTGAAACTATAATTTGACTAAATATTCTTCTCTTCAACATTCACCAAGAATTAAATAAGGGATCAAATAGTTTTTGATGAATAGTTTCAATAACAGGTTTTGATTGAATGAATAGTTTTTAATTGACTTTCCTTGGGAGTAATATCATGGGATTGATTTTTTCACCCACAACTCCTTTCTAGATTTCATTACTATTTTGGACATCATTAGAGTTATCTTTGGGAGGGCACTCATAATTCTTGATCAAGACTATGTTTTGATCATTAACATGCACCATGAGGGAGAATAATTTAGTTCTATAGGTTATCATATGGTTGTGAAAAACTGAAATCATTTGGCCATTCTGCTCTATTTATTCAAGTTTTTCTATGATATTTCTATATGTTCCTTTATTGGTTGTAGTGTGTAAAGAATAAAATATATGAAAATCATGTTGGAATTTACTTTTTTTCAGTTGTTTGGATATGTGAAGTTGTTCTTTAGCAATTTCATTTTTAAGGAGTGAATCCAATGACAGAATCATGTAGATGAAAGGTTGGGTCCTATAGACAGAAATATGGAGAAGAAAAAAAAGGGGATAATCAACCCTGAAATATTATTAGTATGTTTCACTTGGAATATGTTATTTTTATCCTTATCGTGTTTCTGTTTTTATGATCATTTTCTCACTGTCTTTACAATATATCTAAATTCATTAGATTGAATGCATAATGCTTCAATTTCTTCTATCTTGCACAAATTTCTTCATTGTGGACTTTAATACTACCTAAAACATGTGTTCTTTTCTCTCAGTGATGTATTTGTGTATTTTTCATTAAGGATCACAATAACTCTTTTCACCATTGTGTTAGGATGAACATAATATTAATACAACTGCCAAAGAGTGGCTCTCTAGAAGAAATGTTGATCACTGTGAATTCTGTTACTTCATATATAATATTTCTTAATGGTACAAATAAATTTTTATTTCTTTTCATAAAAAAATTCTATTTATTACTATTGTGGTGATGTCTTAAGGAACTTTTACAACTATTCCAATATTATTTCTTGGGTTCATGCTTGTGATTCCATCCATCTCCTCCAATGGATCATGAACCTATATTTTTTACTTCATCGTTGACCTGATACTCTTCTTTATACCACCACTATATATAGATCCAATCCCTAACTCTCCCCCTCTCGAGTTCCATTGCTTTATCATTCGGTTTGCGGTTACTATCTTCTCCCTTAAAAACACCTTATGTTTGTGAGTTTTGTAGATTGTATCTATGGTAACCCTGCATTTACATTGGATTAACCTCGACACACCACAAAACCACCTAGGTCTCATGATTTTAGTTCCCTCTAGATATGGTAACCCCTAAACAAATCATTTTCATGTATGATTTTGTTCCACTATAACAATTGAATGTATTTGGCTTTGAATCCTTGTAATTTTTTTAATATCTTCTACACGTTCTTGATGAAGTTTCATCTACATGTGTTGTGGATTCTCCTACTTAGACAATTGATGTTTAAAGATAAGTTTGTTGATGATATGTTACTTTTATTTTAGTTGGTTTCATACTCTACTTCCAAAAAAGTTCACTTTATTAGTGTTATATAACTCAATTTTTAACTGTTTTATTATTTTGTGAACGCATTTGATAGTTATATCTATATCAGGTTTTCCATCATATGGGAAGATTTAGCTCTACTTTTTAATATTAATATTTTTTAAAATTCACACAACTTATTCTTTAATGAAAATACATAAAATCTATTACATATGCATCAAAAATTCATTTACAAATGGGAATTTAATTTCTCTATAATGTAATTTTTTTGGGGTTGGTACTCTCATTTGTCTTTATAACATTTCAGAGACTAGTTTGCTTCACTCCATGTGGAAGACCTATTTTAATTAAAGTAGATGTTTAAATTTTCATGTCTATGTATTTTAGTATGGTATACCAAGCTTCCACTTCGTAGGTTGTGAGGTAAAACACATGTCTGATCAATTCTATCATAAACCATTCCATCATGGATATATGTGGAAAAAATCACATCTTCTATTTTCAATGATTAGAACATAAAATATCCATGATTATCATGGTGTATGTACTGTTGACATTATCTTATTATTTTTTGGTTTGTAATTATTTATTTTATGTTAATATTCATTTGTTTGATTCTGAAAATTCTGATATTCTTATTGAAAACATTGTTGTCTATACAGAATAGTATATTCCAAACTTTTGAAGATGAATATTTGTAAAGTGTGAAAAAATTTATAGGTTTCATCCTACAAAATAAACTTACTTTCAATTATTTACATAGTTCTAAAAATACAAACATTCATACTAATGTTGTATATTTTGAATTTCTATTATCCATTTGAATGTTCTTTTAATTCATGTATTTCAACTCTCTATGCTGAAAATAATTTTTTATTTATTATATATTCTTCTAAATGTTTTCAAATGTATTTATTCAAATTGTTTTATACTATCGTAATGATGTCTCTATATTTTGTCCAATTGTGTTCCAATATTAAGTATCACACAACAAAATTATTTGTTTAGGGGTTACCATAGCTAGAGGGGGCATGTGACAGAATTTCTAGGTGACATCCTACAAAATCAACTTAATTTCAATGATTGATGCAGTTCTACAAATACAACATTAATACTTATGTTGTACATTTCAATTTCAATTGTCCATTTGAATTTTCTTTTCATTCATGTATTTCAACTCCATGCTGAAAATAATTTTTTATTCCTTATATATTCTCCTAGATGTTTTCAAATGTATTTATCCAAATTGTTTTCTACTATCATAATGATGTCTTTATATTTTGTCCAATTGTATTCCAATATTAAGTATCACTATATTTTTATTTCAATATATTCAATATTCATGTTCTTTATAAACTTTGAAATATATTTTTTCCTCTTTAAAATAAGCACTGAACTGTATTGTCGTGCGAACGCACAAGTGAGTACTAGTATCCCTTCAAAATTGAGTCCCAAGGGATGGGGAGAGGGCTTGGAGGCTATACATGGAATTAGAGCATGAAATGGATAATAAAGGGTGGATTTGGTTTATTTATGGAAGGGAAAAAGGGTCAAAACACACCAAATTTTAATGTGATGGACACCCTTTCACGGTTTGGCCGCACGGTTTGGAACCGTGCGGCCAAACCGTGTGGCCTATTTTGGCCACCCAAAAACCTTCCATAATCCTCCAAATTCAGGGGGGGTCCAAGTGGGAAACCAAGTGGGAAAGTTAGGCCAAGTATATGGGAGAAAAATTCCCAAAACAAAGCACTCTTTCCAACCCAAAACTCATCCAACTCTTGGGTGCAAACCACCTCAACAACTTACCCCACAAGTAGTGCCACTAGGAGTGTCACTAATACAACTCCAAAACACCACAAATTACACCATCCGTTTTAAAAAAGAGAAGGCCAATTACCATACAATACCCCCAAGACCAAGGTCATGGGTCAAGAACACAAGAGACACAAAAATTCCAAACCCGGAACACCCGGAAACCAAGGGAAAGCTAAGATCCAAAAGATAACTTCGAACAAAGAATGGAATTGAAAATATGAGTGTGAAAATTCTCCCCACCACAAAGCTTTCTGCCTCCGGAAATCCACAACAAGGAAAAATAAAGAATCACACCCAACTGAGAAACAAATATGTACTCTTTTTCTAGGCTTCACCCCCAAAAGGAAGAAACACCTCCAGTTATCAATTAAGGAAGGAATACTCCCCCAAACCAAAACTTACACAACTTTCCTAAAATGATCAAGAAAATTCAGATTTTATCCCAAAAGAAAACTCCTCAAACATTTTTCGAACAAGATTCCAACAATTTACCCAAATGAACAACAACAACGGACAAGGTCACATTTACTTTGCTTTAACCAAACCGTTGGGCATTATCTAATCACAACCTTTACCCAAGGAAGATGTAGGTAGTTAGATAGCTCCGAAAAAGAATACCTACCACCAACCCAAGACTAAGGACCAATCTGAGTTACTAGTATAGGGAGACACAAATGGTCTCCCCACCATAAGAGACAACTCGAATTTTCCTGAGATAGGATCGGGACACTAATAGGGGGAGGTCCGAACAGACTCCCTGGTACAAGGGGTAGACTTCCATTCGAAATTTATGAAGTAACATACATGAGAATCATAGTGGGTCTCCCCACCATAAGAACCAACCATCTTAACTGACCATCATGGGATGGCACAAGAAGAACCCAAATTTAAAGAGTTGGGATGTTCACACGGTAAATCCTCATAGTTTGGGAAATCATGCGCTAACCGTGTGGATCCTTATACTTTCATGGTTTTCTGGGGAATGGTTACTACTAACCATGAACAAATCATGTGCTCAACCTATCTATAAAAATTTCAAAACCTTCTCTAAAAACCCTTTGAATGACCCTGGGATTTCCCCTTACTACACATCATCTTCTCTCTGAGACCTATGGCTGGAGCTCAAATGATTGAAGCATCTTTGGCCTCGTAGTTAGGATTTGGAAACCCCCTGAACGGAACTTCTCCTTTCAGTGAATGAAAGATATACCCTGATCCTAGATGGGTTCACCAAGAAATAACACATTCCAAACTCACTTTACCCTAACCTTACATTTCACTAAAATAGGGGCTTAGAAGATTCACACACATTACACCTTGTTTCTTAGGGTGAGAAACAACAGGAGGAAAGGACACATATAAACACCTTCCTCTAAAACATAGGATTTGAAGTTTTTCTAAGGGAGACATACTGAAAACATGTTAGAGACTCTTAGAGGATTGAATGACCTTAACCTCTACAGTCAAATGAGCACATGACATCACAAGGTGTCATCGAACATGACCATTGCGATTGATTGAAACAATATAAGGAAAGGGATCTTATGCCAAGTCCCAAACAGCACACGATTCTAGAAAGTTTCCATAATATCCTCTCATGACCAGATTTCCCAAACTGGTGGTTTAACATAAAATCCTTCTTCGAAGAGACCATGAAGGACCTAGAGTCCCTCTTAGACACCATCCAAATATTCATCCACACTAACAACCCTAGACCACTTCCACCTTTGACGAATCAGGTAACTTAAGAAACTAAGGTCTCTTTCAACCTTCCAAGAGAACTCTCCCACTATAAGAGGATCTGAAAAACCAATAAAGGAAGTGGTGTAGACTCAATCTCTGAAGATCAAGAAAAATTTTCCTTATATTGATCAACTGAAGGGTCTTCCAGTAGAGAAACAATCTGGGTTGCACTTCATTCGTGCACTGACCCTTAATGGGGGCGTGCATACCTTATCCAACAATAGAACCCAAGGACCCAACCAAGATGGTCCATTATTGAAGACATAACACAAAACATATCTAAACAAATGAAGGGAACCACCATAAATGCATCCCAAAATTTCTCTGAGAAGAGATCACTAACCATCCCTTCAACCCAGCTTACCGACCAAACACAAACCCAAAACATCATTCAACAAGAGGGGCTCTTGGACTCAAAACATCCCATAGTAACAACATTTTCAAAAACACATAAAACACACCATCCAAAATTAGTCATCAAGACATCATGTTTTCCTTTAAAAACATTTCTTTGAAAATAAGCGGTTCAGCAGTTAGCGTATCCACCAATGGTACCTCATGGGCCTCACACATGCATGTTTCTGTGCCACACTAGAACCCTCCTCATATCCATATCGGCACTCATCCATTCATGTTATCAACCATCAATCATCCCATATAACCCCATTCATGCGGTCTCTCACAAAAATACCAAAGGTTAAAACAAAAATTCATTCCACTTTTCAAAACCAAAATAGTCAACCAATGCTTCCTTTTTCTCAAGACCACTAACCACGAGATCAAAATACCAATTTAAATCTTACAAAACTTTTCAGAAAGACAAAATCATTCAAATAAGAACTCACTTTAAAGTCATTCACATGAATTTAAAAACATATATTCCCATTAATACACCTTTAAATGTTTTAGAAAACTCTATTGGAAACACTTTTTCAAAACCAACTTTAACATAGTTCCTACTTTCAAAAGAGGTGTAAACAAACCATTTCCATTTCAAAACAATTATGAAAATTTAGTACCATCATTTCACAATTTAAACCCTTCCATCTTCATTAGAAAATCATTTCACAAAAACTTTACACTTCTTAAAACCAATTTAATTTAAAACCAAACTTCCAAGATTTCAAAACTAAAGAACACAAGGCAATGCGAGAAGAAACTAGTTTCGGTGGGTGACTTATACATATGGTTGGAAGCCATATTCAAATCACTTCACCATCACAGAGAGTGTTCTAGTGAATATACCCAGCTCCACATGGCTTTCCAGGCCCTGTGAGCTCACTGAGACCATTAAACCAACTCCCTTTTCATTTCCCTTAATGGTCATCAAACCAAGAAAACCATAGGACTTAGATAAATCCAACCTTCCCCTCGAAACTCGAATCCCATCACGAGGTATGGTGATCAAAAACACTACCCATAACCAGAATACCAAGTCCCAAAAATCCTAACTCTAGACTATCTCGATTGTTCCGCAAGTAACAAAACCCAAAGAGTTAACCTGAACCTCCTTTGATACCATTTTGTCATGAACCTAATCTGGTCACCATCAAAACCGGCACCAAACCCGGCCCAAGACAAGGCCTGAAGGGCATTCCCAATCCTCACAGTCTGGTACAAGTTCTCGAGTATCATAAATTAAAAATTGGGAATGATTTACCCGAGTTTATAAACTCAAAACAAGACACAAATCCAATAAAATGAATCTGTATGTTTCAAATGAAATCATATTTTACAAAATTTCAGAATTGAATTACACAATTTAAAATAGTATCCAAAGACCATTAAAAAGGTAAAAAACCAAAAACAAATTACATCCCAAGAACCTTCACATGGCAAGAGGCACTGCCCTCAAGTCATCTCCACAACACCGCATAACGATGGACCGCTAAAAACCTGAACCGTTGGCACAAAGTTGTACCCAAACCTCCGGCAAAAATAACAAAGTATAATTTCACCCAATTGTGTAAGTAGGGTGTGATAAAAATCCCAGTAGGATACCACCACTAAGATATTTCATGTGATAAACATTTTAAGACAAAAATCATTGCATGTTTTGTAAATAAGAAATGATAGAGATAGTTTCTAAAAGATGCAACATTGAAACTAAATAGTTTTGAGGTGGGATATTTTAAAGAAAGGAAGATTTTAAATAAAACCAACATGGTACTTAATTTTCCAGACAATCATACCATATGCCAATGGTAAGCACAAAATATCAAGTAATCACAAGCAACGGGAAAACCCCCTAGGCACTAGCTCGTTGTGGGTCCCAGATACCTCGAATCTCGGTGAAAGTAACCATCAAAAATATTTATTCTTGTGAATGATCCACTAGTAGGGAAAATACCCATAACCTAGTGATCCCCCATCATCTTCATCATAGTTTAGTTAGTTTTGTAAGCCTCAAACTTTCTATGTGAAACTGAGGCCAAACCCCATGGGATCACTAGCATACTAGTACACATCCACCCACCAAGATACCTGGGTTTCCCTCTTGTGCTCAAACAGGTTCAAAAAGCCAAGAAATATAATTTTCACATGAAAATACCACTTTCAAACCACACCTTCACTGAACATCCCACATGTATATCACACAAGTCACATCATCCCCCTTTTCATTCAAATTTATTTTCAAATCCAACTCACACCAAAATAGCCCACAACACATTTTTCATATCTTTCACAATTTAACAAATCCTTTATCAATTTTATAAAATCTTTCCCAAGATGCTAAAATGTTGGAGTTGGTGGCCTAGAACCAACTACTTTGTACTTTATTCATTAATAAATACTTTATCACTTCTTTATTGTTCTTCTGTGTGACAATTCGAGTGATAATGTCCTAAGGATAGCTATTGCATTAAAGGGTCATAACAGATCCCTGCTATTATGAGAACCCCGGAAGTGCCATAAAACTGTTCTTGAATATATTTTCTATGGCCGGATGATGTTATTTGAGGGAAATAAATAATACCTCCATTAGGGGTGAGGAATCATAAAACTTTGAGACACATTCTCATGGTGTGCACCCTTGGTAATATCCAGGAGGATATTATGAGAACAAGACCCACCAGCAAGAAATTTACATTTCATAGTGTCATTGGATGTTCCTATTTGTGAACGTTTGTATTGGTACTTAGACTTTAATATTATTATTAATTGGTATTACAACTCGCGCACTTAGATTTATTGACAAAAACTATGACAGCACACTATTCGCAGCGAGGTAGGATATGTTGGGTGCATCATGAGTAATACTACATTAAAAGATAATGTGAGAAAGGATTTTTACCTTCTATTCCATAACAGAAGTAGATATCTCAGGGCCTTTGATTGAATTGATATGGCCTAATAAATCCATGCCATGGTGAGGAATGGGAGAGTTCAATTTTGGAAAGTCAGAGAAAGAATAATCGAGCACATGGGTTGATGGCACTAACATGAAACCCGCTTGATTTGAGATATCAAGACAAAGGGATTGCATTACACAATAAGCGTTCATAGGTGGTGACACATCATTGCGGCATTAACTTCTCTCTCTATGGGTGCCTTGGTGTGTTGCTAAACTCTAACCTTGTACTTTAGGCAGGCTTCGCCTAATTCCACTGAGAAAGAGGCCTAGAGGGCTACACACTAAGTGTGTCCGAGTATCTCAGTTAAATATTAATTTAAAAAGTTGAATAAAGATTATTCCTGATTATGGTTTAATAATTATTCAAGGATGCCTGATCGCATTTATTTTGACACTAGTTATTTGAGAGAATATATTATGGGTGAAATAATATATTTATTAGCGAGTAATGCAGTGATATTTATTTGAGAAATAAATAGCCATTATTTAAGGTCTAATAAATATGGTAGAGGAAATAAAGAAAATGGAAAAAAAGTACACGCCAAGTATATTAATATACATGACGTGTAGTTTTTCTAAGGATTTGTGAGAAATAATATTATTTATTTAATTAAATAATATTAGGTGTAATTTGTTGGGCGCATGTCAAGTAATAATAACAGTCAACTATTATTATTAGACATGGGGTCTTACTAATAATTAAATGAAATGAATAAATGCTTTCAGGTAATTAACTCATTTTATTATTCTAAGTAATTAAAATCAAAATTATATAATTCTCATTACTCTATCCATTTTTGGGGTGTGCACAAAGGATCTAGAGAAAGCTCTCAAGCCAAAAGATAATTTATTTTCTTCCAAGAACGCTCTCAAGCTATGAGAGAGAGATCCTCCTCCACTGGATCAAGGCGATCGAAGGCGGACATCGCAAGAGAAGGCTCTTCCATGATAGCACCCAGAGATACCTTCGGTGATGTCTATAGATACGTGGAGCAAGTGTGGATCACTGTTAGATTAATCCTAAACTTGGATTCTACAACGCAATGACAGATCACATCAGATCGTGATAGGAAACATCAGCAGAGAGAGAATTCCATCAAGGTAATTCTTTCCTTTTAATTAAATTAATTATAACCAACATATGATTATCCTATATATGGTTTTGGGACTCCCTTTATTTCTTTAATTATTTTTTCTATTTTAAATATCCTTAGTTTTATTATCTTGACAGATCTCAGATTGAGCATTGTTAACGAAAAAATTTAAAGTTGGGTTAACCCACCAACGCGCTTCCACTACTCCCGGAACCTACAAGTGGTATCAGAGCGGTCATATCGTTGATTATAATTATTTAGTTTTTCGTTTATGATTTACGCATTTAATAATTTAGTTGTTTCAATTCAATTTAACCATTCTACAAATCTGAATCTTGAGATCTGTTCCTGCTCTCTCATTTCTCGGTCACCTTACAGAAATAATTTTTCTTTTAATTTTTTATTAAAATAAAATATAGGATCTCATATGGAGGTACCAAACAGTCCTGGTAGTACAACACTATAACACACGGTGTGTATTTGGCAGTACACGCTATGTAGTCTAGGTTCAATGCATCGGACTGGTCCTCCAAACCAGTCTGTGTCAATGGATCTGATCTAAGTCTTTAAGACTCTGTGTGTTGACCGAGAACAGGTGGCACACAGTTTCCGGATTACACGTCATGTGGCCCACTGAACACGGCATGTAGTCCATTCGGGTTTGTATAGGACCATGTACCTCGTACATGGCTTGACCGTCTAGAAACCGTGTAACATGGATACTACACGGCATGTGTCCCACTGAACATGCCATGTACTCCGAAGATTTCTGAAGTAAATCTACACGCCATGTCTCCGGGCATGTACTTTGGATGGATGGTGAACAAAAGTACATGTTGTCTAGTTGGAACTACACGCCATGTACTCATCCAAATTGTGCAGATTTATTAAAATTTATTATTATATTATACAAACCCTTGAGATGTGTACCATAGTGCAGGCATAAAGCTGAGGCACAACACACAATAGGTGTTTTATATATATGTTTTTAATTTAACATATGTGTAATGTTTATTTCTACTAATTGGGTAGTTATGAACGGGAATTCACTGGGTTGACTCTAAGGTACAAGTTACGTACAAAGATAAATTTAAATGAATTTATTTGTTTAAAATTATGATGTATGAGAATCTCAAGGAAATTAAGAAAAAGGGTTTAAGATAAAAGGATTGATTAATTAAATATAATAAATTGATTCGAGTGTGATTTATCTTAAACAATAACGATTAAAGAATTTAATGCAGTTTTATTTATGTGTAAATATCATTGTATGTATGGATGATCATGAGCTAGACCAAGACCTTTGTATGTGAATGGTTTCTTTTAAAATATTTATTTTAATTAAATTTGTTGGCCTGTGAGCCTTCTCCTCATTAATATGTAGGGCCTGCATACCCTAGGTTTCTTTTATGTAAAAACTTGTTTTACCCCTCACCTGCGAGTGAGATAAAGCAATATGTAATGGATGGAGCTCCCAAGATAGTCGAGGCAGCTCAAGTTAGGAGCCAAGGTGAAACCAATCCAAGGAGATGCAAAGGTGAACATGTGTAAATCTATAAACACGAACCCAAGAGGTTCAAGGTGTTTCTCCCCTAGGTCTTGGGTTAGTTTATCAACCGCTAGATAAAATAACCAATAGAACAAGATCGTGATCATACCATTTATTTTATTTTTATCAGTTGCATTGTTAATTTATTGTGGGTGTGTTGTCACGATCACACAATTAATGAATTAAACAAGAATGCAATATGGAACTAAAATAATAATGGATTATGCATAAATATTATCTTAAACATGGTTAATCACTTAATTATATTCCACTTAATATTAACAAGCATGTAATAAATATAATAAAATGGCAATTTACGTATAAGGATAAAATACCTCAAAGATATATTAAGTCGGTATAACCTTCCATAATCTTAGTTAGAATCAAACCACAGTTCAAAGTGCTTGACCAACCCTAGTTGGGGTGCTTTCAATTATGAGGGAATTATAATTCAAGGTTTTGGGTTGACTTGACTTGGTTCGCATCAAGGGTTGACTTCCACAGTAGGACTTGGTGTGACCAAGTGGAAAAGGTTGAGGAAATCCAAAATAAAATTATTTCAGGATTGGGGAGTCAACTCAGCATATCAAGGAGTTGCGAGTTAATGCAGTTGGAATTTAGAATTCCTACCTAAAACCCTTAAAGTTTCTTTACCAACCCTAGTTGGGGTAATGAGAAGGGAAATATGGATCCTTTCCACTAGAATATTTAGGCAACAGAATATTCTGAAGTCAATGATGAGAGATATTGGATTTAGATAAAATAGTGGGAGACTAATAAGTATTAATTTATTTATTAGTCTCAGTTTTATCATGATAAAGTAATAAACCTTTGCTCTTCCTAATTTGTAGAAGCAGAAAGAAAAATTAATTTAAAAAAATCATTGCGAAACATACTTGAAAAGGAAAACCTTCTCACCAGCCCCAATTTCCAGGAATGGCAGAGGCGTTTACACGTCATCCTTTACCACGAGAGGAAATTGTATGTGCTTCCAGTTGCGCCTAGAAAAGAGGCTAGTGATGAGGAACTATCTCTCTATATGAAACATATGGATGATGCCACATATTTCCAATGTTTCATGCTATCGGCCATGTCTAATGAGCTCTTGAAGAAACATGAAAATATGGACGCATATAGCATGATGTATCACCTTAATGATCTCTATTAAGAGAAGGCGAGACAAGAGAGATATGAGATCTCCAATGCTTTTTTACAACTAATATTGGAGATTATGCACCAGTTGGGCCTCATGTAGTTAAGCTTATTATCTACATTGAATGCCTAGACATCTTAGGGATTAAGTTCCTGGATGAGTTGTGTACAGATCTCATCCTATCATCACTTCCCAAGACCTTCTCTAGATTTATTGTCAACTACAAGGAAAAGGGGTCAAGGATTCATAAATGATCTAAAGCCCCTGAGAACTGTCCCTCTATGAATGGTAAGATCCAGAGGCAGGGAAAGGAATGGTAGGCGGTATGTTTTTCATGTGGAAATCTAGGCCACTGGAAGAGGAACTTCACCTAGAAGTGTGGGGACTATAAAGGTGTCTTCATTATCGAGTGTAATCTTTCCATTTCTACACATTGGGTATTAGATACAGCTTGTGGGGCTCACATCTATATTTAAATGAAGGAACCAAGTAGATTTATAAAGATTTCCAGAGGATAGGTGGATCTTCAATCTTCCAATGGCACAAGGCTGGCTATGTTGTCCATTAGTGATTACCATCTCTCATTGCCAACTGGAATGCTTTTGGTTTTACGTAACTGTTATTATGTTCCTAGTATTACCAAGAGCATAATTTCTGTATCTTGTTGGATATGGATGGATTTATTTTCAAGTTTGGAAATAAGGTTTGTTTATTTTATAAGAACAATGTATGTTATGGTATGGCACCTTTAAAGAACAGTTTTTATGTATTAAATTATGAAAACCAAGTGTTGGAAATCAATAATGAAACAAACTCACATGAATCATACATCACCTAGTTGTGACATCACCATCTCAGTCATGTAAATGAGAAGTGCTTGACAAAGCTCCGCCAAGATGGTTACTTATACTCTATTAAGCTAAAAACACTTGATAGATGTCACACTTGTTTACAAGGTAAAATGACCAAGACGCCTTTCGGTGGATAGGGTGAAAGGGTCACAGAGCTTCTAGGATTGGTGCACACGGATGTGTGTGGACCATTTCCAGTAGAAGCTATAGGTAGATATTCTTACTTCATTACTTTTATTGATGATTTGAGTAGATATGGATATGTCTACTTAATGAGGTATAAGTCAAAGTCCTTAGAGAAATTTAAGGAATTCAAGAATGAAGTAGAGAATCATCTTGGTAAGAAGATAAAGAAACTTCAATCGGATCGAGGTGGAGAATATCTGAACCAAGAGTTCATCGATCTTATACGGGAGTCTGGGATTCTATCTCAGTTCACTCCTCCTTATACACCATAGTGGAATAGTGTTGGTGAAAGGAGGAACTGCACCTTGTTGGACATGGTGAGTTTGATGATGAGTCATGCAGATATTCCATTATCCTTTTGGGGATATGAATTACAAACTATAGAATACACATTAAACTAAGTACCAACTAAGGTGGAAAATAGAATTCCCTCCGAGATATGGAATGAAAAGAAACCCATTTTGTTTCACACACATGTATGGGGATGCGAGGAATTTTTTAAGGCCTTATCAGGCAACAAATTAGCACCTCGGGGCACGAAGTGTATCTTTATAGGACATCCCAAGGAAACGAAAGGATATTACCTAAATAACCCTTTAGACAAGAAATTCATTGTCTCTAGAAAATCCATCTTTCTTGAGAGGGAGTACATCCTCAAAAAGGATAGTGGGATCAAGATTGAATTTGAAGAAGTTTATGCTCAAGATACATAGGAGTTGATATAAGAACAAGTTCCACAGGTCCCTGTAGAAGAGGTTCCAGAAACACAAGTATTGCGTAGGAGCTCAAAATAGTTAAGGGGACCATAGAGATTTTGTTTCCTAGTCACCGAGAATGGTGAATCATTATTGTTGGACAATGATGAATCTCTCTCCTATAAGGAAGTAGTAGAAATCTCAGAAGCTAAAAGATTGATAGAAGCTATGAATTCTAAGATGGATTCCATGTATCAGAACCAAGTTTGGGTTTTGGTCGATGAGCTAGTTGATGTAAAGAAAATTGGATGAAAATGGGTATTCAAAAGAAAACTGGACATGGAAGGTCAATTTAGCACCTATGAAGCAAGGCTAGTGGCTAAAGGATTCAGACAACATCAAGGAATTTACTATGATGAAACCTTCTCGCCAGTTTCCATGTTTAAATCCATAAGAATCATACTTTCCATAGAAGCTTACCATGACTATGAGATTTGGAAAATGGATGTCAAAAAACATTCCTTAATTGGAACCTTTAGAAAGATGTCTATATGACACAACCAGAAGGGTTTGTGACACCAGGTGAAGAAAAACATGTTTGAAAGTTGTATAAATCCATTTATGGATTAAAGCAAGAATCCAGGTCATGGAACATTCGATTTGATGAAGCCATAAAATAATTTGGTTTCATTAAGAACGAATGTGATCCATGTGTTTATAAGCAGTTTAATGGGAATGTGGTCGTTATCCTAGTATTATATGTTGATGATATATTTCTTATTAGAAATGATGTACTGGTATTATAGTCAGTTAAGGACTGGTTGAAAAAGTGTTTCTCCATAAAGGACTTGGGTGAATCAGCCTACATTATAGAGATCAAGATCATTACTGATAGATCCAGGAGGCTACTTGGACTAAGTCAGGGTACATACATTGACCAGATACTAAAGAGATTTAGTATGGAACAGTCCAAGAGGGGATTGGTTCTAGTGTCACATGGCCTACATATTTCTAATAAAATGTGTCCTCAGACACAACGGTAGAAAGATAGAATGAGTAAGATTCCATATGCTTCTCTTATTGGATCCATCATGTATGCCATTTTATGTACCAGGCTTGATGTTACCTATGCATTGATCATGGTAGGAAGATATCAAGAAGATCCAGGATAACAACATTGGACTGCTGGTAAGACTATCCTTAATTATTTGAGAAGAACTAAGGATATGTTCCTGGTGTATGGAGGAGAATAAGAACTTGTCATCATAGGGTATGCTGATGTTGGTTTTTAGATAGATCAGAATGATCTGAAGTCGCATTCTAGATATGTTTTCTGTCTTAATGGAGGAGCTGTGAGCTGAAAGAGTTCAAAGCAACCAGTTTTCGTTGATACTACAATGGAGTCCAAATATATAGTAGCTTCTGATGCAGCCAAGGAATCCGTCTAGATTTGTAACTTTGTATAGGATATTGATGTGGTGCCTAGCAATAAATATCATATCACATCATATTGTTATAATATTAAAATGGTGGATCTTGAAAAAGAACCAAGGTCACATCAATGGACAAAGCACATTCTCCAAAAGTATCATCTCTTGAGGGATTTCTATCAAATGGGTGAATTTTCAGTGAGAATAGTGTCTAAAAAAGAGAATGTGGTGGACCCCATGACTAAAGGCCTATATGAGCAGAAGCATGAATATCATGTGAGAGTTAGCGGGTTAAAAGTTGTTAGCAGTTGGCTCTAGTCTAAGTGGGAGTCTGTAGGATTTGGTGTCCTATAACCAACTACTTTGTACTTTATTCATTAATAAATACCACATCACATCTTGATTGCTCTTCTGCATGAAAATGCATGTGATAATGTCCTAGGGATAGCTATTGTATTAAAGGTTCATAGAAGATCCCTACTATGATGAGAACCCGAAAGTTATATAACACTGTTCTTGAATATATGCTCTATGGTCGGATTATGTTATTTTAGGGACACAAATAATATAGTCCATTAGGGGTGAGGACTCATAAAATTTTGAGGCACCTTCTCATGGTGTGCGCCCTTGGTAATATCTAGGAGGAAATCATGAGAATGAGACCCGCCATCTGGAAATCCACATTTCATAGTGTCATTGGATGTTCCTATCTGTGAATGTGTGTATTGGTCCTTAGATTTAAGATTATTATTAATGGGTATTAAAACTCACGCACTTAGATATATTGAATAAAACTATGACAACACACTGTTTGTAGTGAGGTAGGATATGTTGGGTGCGTCATGAGTAATACTGCATTAATAGATAATGCGAGAAAGGATTTGTGCCTTCTGTTCCATAATGAAAGTACATATCTCAGGCCCTTTTATGGAATTGATATAGCCTAAATAAATCCATGGTCATGGTAAGGAATGGGCAAGTTCAATTCTAGAAATTCAAAGAAATAATAATCAAGCACATGGCTTGATGTCACTAACATGAAACATGCTTGATTTTAGATATCAAGAAAAATAGATTACATTACACAGTAAGCGTTCGTAGGAGGTGACACATAATTGTGGCATTAACTTATTTCTCTATGGGTGAATTGGTGTGTTGATAGATTCCAACCTTTGACTTTAGACAGGCTTCGCCTAATGCCACTGAGAAAGAGGCCTAGAGGGTCACACACTAAGTGTGTCCGAGTATCTCAGTTAAATATTAATTTAACAAGTTGAATAAATATTATTCCTGATTATGGTTTAATAATTATTCAAGGATTCCTGATCGCATTTATTTCAACACTAGTTATTCGAGATAATATATTGTGGGTGAAATAATATATTTATTATAAAGTAATGCAGTGATATTTATTTGAGAAATAAATAGCCATTATTCAAGGTATAATAAATGTGGTAGAGGAAATAAAGAAAATGTAAAAACAAAAATACACACCATGTATATTAATATAAATGTCATGTAGTTTTTCTGAAGATTTGTGAGAAATAATATTATTTATTTAATTAAATAATATTAGGTGTAATTCATTGGGCGCATGTCAAGTAATAATAATAGTTAACTATTATTATTAGACATGGGGTCTTACTAAGAATTAAATGAAATGAATAAATCCTTTCAAGTAATTAATTCATTTTATTATTATAAGTAATTAAAATCCCAATTATATAATTCTCATTACCCTATCCATTTTTGGGGGTGTGCATAGTGGATCTAGAGAAAGCTTTCAAGCCAAGAGAGAATTTCTTTTCTTCTAAGAACACTCTCCAGCTACGAGATAGAGATCCTCCTCCACCGGATCAAGATGATCAAAGGCGAACATCGCAAGCGAAGGCCCTTCCACGCTAGCACCCAGAGATACCTTCAGCAACGTCTATAGATACATGGAGTATGTGTGGATCACTGATAGAGGAATCTTACACTTGGATTCTACGACACAACGACAGATCACATCAGATCGTGACCTGAAACATCAACATAAAGAGAATTCTATCAAGGAAATACTTGACTTTTAATTAAATTAATTATATCCAATATATGATGATCCTCTCTATGGTTTCAGTACTCCCTTCCTTTCTTTCGTTCTTCATTCTATTCTGAAGATCTGGCATTTTATTATTGTGACAGATCTCGGATTGATTATTGTTAATGGAAAAATTAAAGTTGGGTTAACCCACCAACGCGCTTATTTTGTGCCCAGAACCTACATAAACATCATATAAAATCCCACTCACATATTTCATAATACCCTTTTCATAAAAAAAATCCATTTTTCAAATCAAAATCACACAAAACAGACCACAAACATGTTTGGCACCCACATCGCAATTTCATAATTCACCTCGAAAAATTACAATACAATATCAAAACATTTGACATCAAAAATGACCACATTATCTTTCAAAAACTCATTTTAGGTGAACAAACTCACCCAAACAGTACATATACATCCTTTTCCCACATTAATTAACCCAATAAAACATTTACAATTTTCATAAAACAAACCCAAGAGGTATAACCATACTTTGCACACAAACCCATTTCAAAGCCCTCATTTAAATCCAAAACCATACCAATACCAACCCAAAACAAAACTGGAATCCCTAGAAATGTTTATTAAACCAAACCCAAGTGTTATATAATTACCTCAAATAGTACCACAAAAGATACACATGAAAACACACATTTTCATAAAACACTTTCAAAGAGCATGACAAGGTCTTCCACCTAAAATCTATTCAAAAACATCTTCTAAACCCAAAGGCACACTAAGACCCTACCAAAATAGAATTTTCATCCCAAACAAGATTTAGTAAACCAATTTCATAGGTTATAAAATACACCCAAATAATATCCCAAGAGTTACACATGAAAAACACCCAATTCTAAGCTAAAATGCAACTATAAAATTAAATAATTAACCAAATCCATCATAAATAGTTTTTTCACCACACACAAAATATTAGGAACATGCTAAATTAACAAACCAAGCAAGCTAACTCATCATAAAATGGTTACACATGTTTACCTATTGAACATGTTGATCCATAGATTCATACGTTTTTGTGGGAGGTTTTTTATTGGGTTGATCTCAGAAAATGAATCCATGTTAGATTATTGTTTTGATTCATACTACCCTTGTGACATATAAATAATGGAATAACCCTTTACCTCTCATTAAGCCCTCACAATAACACTTGTTACCATGCTGAAATGTTTGTAAGGGGTTTCTCATCTCACTTTCATTTCTGTGAGATTTTCATTGTTCGCCACTTATTTATTGTATTTGGTATATGTGTAATTTTATTTGATATATAATAACATTATTATCTTTATATTCATGTTATTCAATGATTAATTTGAGGTTTATTAAATTATGGTCATATGATTCGACTGATTACATTGTGGTAAGAGACTTTGTCTCAAATACTATTTTATTGTAACTAACTTTGTATTGTGCACCTAATAATCCTTATGTGGTGTACCTACTGCCCATTTGAGATCACTTTTAATTTTAAATTATGTTTATATTAAATATCCATAATCTCATATCATGGATATGTTTTTTGTCTAAACCGTATACCATTTTACATACGGTATTTATTTGGATTATGGAAGTATTGATAAATCTGTATACTCTACTCTATACGGATATTGATAAGGAAAATTGCTCTTGTATTGAATCAATGTATAAATAATGATTTGTATATGCAGTGGAAGGTGGGTCCCTCTATATCCCCTCAATGCATCGGTAGGTATCATGAGACAAATCAGTTTGGCGACAAACCCTTCGAGTTTGTTTCCAAAAATCAGACGGGTTTCTACCCATAAAACTAAACCGTTTTTACGGTGTTATGGTTTCATGTGCCAGATACATGACATCTAATTATTAAGAATTATATTTATTCATTATCAGTTATTACTATCCATGAGTTTTTCACTATGACAAAATCTATGGATGTTGTTTCATTCTCAGTTTATTAATGGCATGAGTTTTTCATTTATTCACCATGCCATATTGATTATGTCAGATTGATTATGATTAACTCATTATTGTATTCATGTTTTCACAATTTGTAACCCTTATTGAGTGTTTGAGATCACTCCTTTCATTGTTTACCTTCAACAGGTAATGAAGAGAAGGTCATTTATTATGTTCGTGTGGTTGCAGTTTTTAGTTTTGTTATGTATTGTATCTTGTAACCTTTTTCAATGTAATTTGAGTAACATCTATGTATATAGTTTCTTCAATACTACTAAACTGATTGTTCCTTCAGGAATTTCATTCCTTCTAACCATGCCAATATCACAAGTAATGCACCGGCTCCAGCCTAGAGGGGTCGGGGTGTTACATACAAGTACATGGGATGGAGTACACAGCCATATACTCGACCACACGACCAGACCAGGTCGGCTACATGGGTTACCCCATGTACCGGTTACATGGGATGGTACACACAGAATAAAGTTGTTTGCGGGCACACGACTGCGTACACCGATCCAACCCCAGCTACTAGGACACGGCGTTTGTTCTATACTACTTGTCGTGTACTAACTTTTCTACATGACCAGCCTTGAAACATGGGCCATAGTACATAGGCAGTACCCTGGGTCATAAGACACAGCGTGTGACATTTCTACACACCGTGTACTTTTCATTACTTGGATTGATCTTCTTGTCCACCTTATCTTGGACAAGTTTTGTTTGGGTTAGTGAACTCTTTTCTCGTTCCCCTGAAGGCCAGGTATCGTTTCCTGCTACAGTAGTATGATCCCTTTAGTAGGACTTTCCGAGATAGAGTCATGTATCCCTCTGAGATGCCTGGAGCGAGATCCTCTATCCATTCTTGACCCTAGGTAGAGTCAGGTATCGATGTGACCACTTCTACAGAGCACTGATCCTCTATCTAGCAGGTGAATTCCGGATGAGTCGCGGTATCCTCCAAGGCCGTGGCAGTGATCCTCATCTGTGTATCATGTTCTTTTCCCCACTTAGGAGTGTGTTCTCTCGTAATGAGTGTATCTATATCTCGTGACCTTTCCCAATGAACAATACTTCTCAGATGGACGTCATTAGAGCTATCAGACTCGTGGAGTGAGTTCTCCCGGACGAGTGCTTTGTGGAATCTTCAAATTGAATCCCTAGTGGGGTAATGTGGTTGTGTGACTTGTCTCTAGACTATGGGTCTAGGTTTTGAGTATATTTGGGTTGTGTTATCCCATTATATGTTCAGTAGACATATACTGTGTAGAGATGACTGTGACTTTCCTTTGTGTATTGCTTTGTGGTTTTTGGGGTCCTCTAATGAGTATTGTTATACTCACGCCTGCATGGGATTTGGTCGCACGTGTCGTGTCTTGTATAGATGAGCAGCCTTTTGACAGAGTCCAGGGTGAACCAGGACAAGACCGAGCTTTCTAAGTTCCCTATAGGCCGAGGTGTTCCTACGACTACGAGTAGTAGTCCGAGTGCCTCTTTGTGTTTACAGGTTGGACTTTGTAGTTTTCAGACTCTTGTTTTTTGTGGTCTTGTATTCCGGCCCAGTTTACTTTCAGTTCTTTACTTTTCATCATACTTGGTTGGTTGGGTTTAGTTGTATGCATGAATTTTTATTCCCTAGTGGTTTTTACATTTCAACATTTTTGGTCTTGGAGATGTGTGTGTGTGTACAGGTACTTAGAAAATGCCTCCAATGTTAGTAATATCCCTACTCGGTGCTAGTCACTAGCCCCTGGCCTATTGGAGGTAGGCTTGGGGAGTCGCGGCGCGGGCCCCACTGGGACAGGTCGTGACACGTGCGGCCAAACTGTGCGGCCTATTCTAGCCACCCAAAAACCTTCCATAATCCTCCAAATTTAGGGGGTACAAGGGGGAAACTAAGGGGGAAAGGTAGGACAAGGATATGGGAGAACATTTCCCAAAACAAAGCACTCTTTCCAACCCAAAAATCATCCAACTCGTGGGTAAAAACCACCTCAACAACTTACCCCACAAGTGGTACCACTAGGAGTGTCACTAATCCAAATACAAAACACCACAACATCACACCATCCCTTTGATAAAAGAGGTGTCCAATTACCATAAAATACCCCCAAGACCAAGGTCATAGGTCAAGAACACAAGAGACACCAAAATTCTAAACCTGGAACAATTAGAAACCAAGGGAAAGTGAACCAAAAGAGAACTTCGAACAAAGAATGGGATTGAAAATCTGGGTGTGACAAAAAATCATTGGAGGAAGTTGCGTGTGTAGGAGAGCTTAGATGTATTAAAGGGGTAAGTGTTTCAAGAATTGTTAAAGGGGTGGTGGTGGGGGTTCGATCACTGTTAAAGAATGGGTGTTAAGCACTTTTAAAGGGCTGGTGGGGGTCGACTACTAAAAAAATATTTTTTTTTAATATTTTTGGACTTTTATCAGTGTTTTTTTAACACAGATAAAAAGGACTTTTATCATCATTTTTTTAGCATTGATAAAGGGAACACCCTTTTAATAGCACTGAGGACAAAAATGCTTTTTCAACGCTAATAAAGGATTTTTTGCGTGTTGTTAAAGGACCAATTTGTAGTAGTGAGCATGCGATGGGTCATGCCCAACTTTTCTTTTTATCATGATCAATGATCAATTTGAGATTTACATGATGATGAACGCTGTAATCAACAAAATTGAATCAAATAAAGGATACAAGGGATATAATGTCATAACCAAGCACGTGATCATCACATATTTTTTATAATTAATTTAATTAATTAAAGAATTACCTTGCGTGAATTATTTCTTCGTTAATGGATTTGACAACAGATTTATGTTTTACTATCTTTGAATTATTGGAATCAAGAGAAGATTCCCTCTAAGGTGATCCACACATGTTCCACCAATCTTTGAACATCGCATTTGGAATATTGGGGTGCTAACATGACAAATTTCATCACTTTCATCATTTTCCTCTAATCGCCATGAGAATCGCTTCCAAAACATTCATCTTGATATCTCTAGACTCAAGAATGAGATGTGGAGGAAGATTATCCTCCATTCTTGGGAGAATTCTTGGAGAGGGAGCTCTCTATTTCTTGAACGGATTCTCTTGGATTCTCATTGTACAAAACAAAAATTAATTGACTCTATAAGAAAATAATACAATTGATTTTAAATACCGCTATAGTTTAGAAATAAATATTTACACAAGTTTCCTTTAATATTTATTTAATCCTTTTCGGAAACCCATTTCTTAAAATAATATTATTATTATTATTTTCTCGACATGTGATTAAATTTATAATTAAATTAAATACTATTTAATCAAATAATATTCGATATATTTTATTTCTCACTGGACCAAAAATATCGGTCCCACATTCCTTCACAATATTTATCGGGCCTTGAATAATGACTATTTATTTAATAAATAAATATCACTACACTATTTTCTAATAAATAAATAAATATTATATTCATTAAATAACAAATAAATAGTTATTAAATATTCTAATCACATAATATTCTCTCGAATAACTGATGAAAAAATATATGCGATCAAACATAAATGAATAATTATTAAACCATGTGCAAGAAAAATATTTATTCAAATTGTTAAATAATAAATAATAAATAATAATATATTATTTAACTAAGATTCTGAATATACTTAGTGTGTAGCCCTCTAGGCCTCTTTCTCAGTGACATTAGACGAAGTAGCCTAAAGTCTAAGGTCAGCGTCTAGCAACATGCCAAGACACCCATAGAGAAAAAAGTTAATGTCACTATGATATAATACCTTATACAGATGCTTACTATGTAAATAATCCTTTTAACATGATATCTATGATCAAGCAGGTTGCATGCTGGTTCCATCAACCTATGTGATCAATGTCTCTTTCTTTGACTTCCCAAAAATTGAACTTGTCTATAAATACTAATATAATTTTTAGATTTCGAGGAGGGTCAGTTAGAGCGACTGTCATTTGGAAGTCGTTATTGATATTATTGGTGAATGCCAAATGGCGGTCGCTATATTTTTTATACAACTTGACCCAATTTTTATTCTCCCCTCATTTACCCTCCCCGAACCCGCGACCCAATTCCCCTCTCCCCCACGTTTCCCTCCCCGACCCCATGACCCTCTCCCATGTTCACCCTCCCAACAACCCTAATACACCAGGCAACCCCAGTGACCCCGACCCCCTTGCCTCCGCGTTGTGCCCCCCACAACCCCGAGAGACCCCCAAGACCCTAAAACCCCCGTAACCCGGTGACCCCCACCCCCACCTCCGTTCTACACCTTCGGACAGTCCCTCCACCTTCGTTCCCTCCTGGCCCCGCTGCACCCCTCCGGCGAGTCCTCACATCTCGCCTCCGTTGAACACTCCCGGCCCATCATGCCCCATTGTATAGAACCCTATTGTACTTCATCTATCAGTTCTGCTCCTATCAACACGTTCCACCCCTGTCGAGTCTAGCCATCGAACTCCTATTTTCAAGTTGTTACATCGTCATGGATCTACAATCGAGTCGGACCCCATTACTTACGGTTGATTCCTCTGCAGGTAAGTTATTGTTTGACTTCCACAATCTATTATGTAGGTTATTTATGAAAATTATATTGGAAATAGAGATCTCTCAAAGAGGGAATAGTTTTTGATTCATGACTGAACCTGGAAATCCCATGAATCCTAGTAGTGCAACACATACCCTGCCCTTGATTTCAGTTCAAAGTTTCTGGAAATCATGAGAAAATTTACTCCAAGATCCACCTCCCATGTTGGAATCATAATTCATCCTTATTAAATTATATCACAATATATATAGATATTTTACAATATCACCAAAACCAATCCACTCCATTTATTTGTCTTTAAAAGTAGATTAGAACTCATTGGTTTTTAAGTTTTAATGATATGATTTTTTTATAATTTAAATAAGATATTTCAATTATTTGCTTTCTATTAAATAAATATATGGATAAGAGCTGGATTGATATACAAGATAGGTTTTCTGATTAATATTATGAGTGGATTAAGTGATTTATGGATTTCACCAATGGATTTCCAAGTGATTTGACTAGTTATCCATGCAAAAAAATGTGTAAATATATATCTCTTCAAACGAGATAGTGTTAGAGAACATTTGTTTTTGAATGGGTTTTTGAAAAACTATAATACATGGACATGTCATGGAGAAGAGTCCATTTCATGTCATTAATTAGAAACTATTCATATGGATGTTGATTCTAGAATAGTTGACTCGATGAACATGATGCTCAATGATATGATGCGTCAGTTTCAACCTGAAGACATTAATGTCATAAATGACGACATTGGATTGAGTAATTCCCATTATTTTGAAAATGGAGAAGCATTGAAATTATTTGAAATTATGAAGATGTGTGTACTTAATTATATCAAGGATGCACTAAATTTAGTAAATTTTCATTCATCATTGAATTGTTACACCTGAAGGCCTTGATCTAGTGGTCAGACACCTCATTCGACATGTTGTTGGTATTATTGAAGAAGGTACCCCCTCCTAGAGAAAAGAATCCAGATTCATTCTATTAAGCTCGCAAGTTGACCGATGATCTTGTTTTTACATATGATATCATTAATTTTTTCCTTAATAATTGCATGTTGTTCAGAAAAGAGAATGCACAATTAAATATACATATTGTTTTCTATACATCTAGGTGGAAGAACAATAAGATTAATCAAGGTAGTCAGATTCTTCCTGGTAGAGTCTTGAATCAAGGGAAACAAGTTTCCACTAAGAAGATGCATTATTTCCCACTGAAACCAAGACTAAAGAGATTCTTCATGTCAACTAAAATGGCTAAATTGATGATTTTTCATTTAGATAGAAACAAAGAGGTTGATAAATTAACTCACCCGGCAGATTCTTTGGCATGGAAAGAGTTTGATCAATGACACCCAAACTTTTCTCAAGATTATCATAATGTTCTATTGGGTTTGGTAGTAGATGGTTTTAACCCATTTAGGTCCATTGTTGGTGTGATACATAGTACATGGCCAGTGGTTTTGGTTCCATACAACCTCCCCCCATGGGTATGTATGAAGTAACCATTTTTGTTATTGTCGATTCTAATTGATGGACCGAGAGGACCTAGTGATAAAATCAATGTTTATATGAAACCTTTGATTGATGAGCTGCTATAATTTTAGGCTGATGGTGTAATGAATTTTGACTCAGTAGATAATGAAATGTTTAGACTCTAGGACGCTTTGTTATGGACAATTAATGATTTCCCAGCATATGATAACTTATCAGGTTGGAGTACAAAAAGAGAATTCACCTTCCCTTTTTGTAATAAGAGTAAGAAATCTATATGGATTAATCACTCTGGAAAGTGGGCATATCTTGGTCACATACTCTTTCTTCCTCAATTGCACAGGTTCAGAAAATATCGTGTGTCATTTGATGGGAATGGAGAGCATGACCCATCACCACTAATATTGTCTAGGGTTCAAATTAATGCACAAATTTATAAAGAAAACATCTGTACAATGTATGATTTTCAAGATTTATTGGCTTCTGCATTGCCTTCTATTCCTACTGTAAATAGACAACGCATTCATAATTGGAATAAATGGATTGTTTGTTTTTTTTGAATTACCTTATTGGAAATATAATATTTTAATACATAATTTGGATGTGATGCACGTTGAAAAAAATGTATGTGATAATATATTGTGCACCATTTTAGGCGTCAAGGGGAAATAAAAGGAAAGTGTTAATGCTCGATGTGATTTTCAAGAAATGGGATTGAGAAAACCTTTACATTTATAGCTGTGTGAAGGTAATCGGGCATAAATTCCTGCTGCAAAGTACAAAATGAGTAAAAAATAGAAACAAAATTTTCTATCAATTTTAAAGACCTTCAAGGTACTATATGGTTATTTCTCTAATATTTACAAGCATGTAAATATGAAGAGAATGACATTACAGGGGTTGAAAAGTCATGATGATCATATTCTGCTTCAATAATTAATTCCTATAGCAATTTGTGATTTCTTACCTACCCAGGTTGTTGAGCCGTTGATTAAAGATTCTAATTTTTTCAGACAGTTCTGTTCAAGGAATCACCGTATTAGTGATTTGAAAAAGTAGTAGGATAAGATTGTACTTGTACTATGTCACCTAGAGAAACTATTTATGCTATCTTTTTTTGATGTCATGGTTCACTTGATTGTGCATTTAACTGGTGAATTCATTACTGGCAGTCCTGTGCAATTCAGGTGGATGTATCCAATAGAGCGATACTTAAATACATTAAAACGGTATGTGCACAACAAAGCTCATCTAGAAGCTTCAATTTCCAATGGATATTTAATGGATGAGTGTACTAATTTTTGTGCTTCATATATTGATGAGGTTGAAACAAAGACAGATAAACCCTCCCAGAATGAAGAGGGTTCAATTGGAGAAGGAATAACATTTGATATGTACAACGACGAGTGGGTTCAAGATCATCGATATGTGTTTTTCAACACTCCATCAGTTATGCCATTGATACAGTAAGTTTTATAGTTGAGGTGTCTTCTATTTCTATATTTATTTTATTACTTACCTTTTATTGTGTTGTTATTTAGGATGCATATCGCTGACTTGAAACATGAAAAGTCTCGTGCAACTGACTATCAAATCCAAAAACATCATTTTAACACATTTCATGAGTGGTTCAAGACTCATGTATGTATAAATAATTAATTTAATATTTTTATAGTGAAAATTAGTTGTATTTTCACAATTTTTTATCCATTTAACAATGTGAAATTTTCATATTCAAAAGATATGTGATTTAAGTACCCATACTGTGAGTAAAGAACTCAACCAACTAGCTGATGGACCATTTATTACAGCTCATCGCTACAAGTATTTGGATGCTAACAGATTCTGATTTCGTATTAGCGATATTGACATGAACCAAGCCACACAAAATAGTGGTGTTGGTTGTTCTTTTGTTAGTGTGGGTTATTATTATGGATTGCTGAGGGATATTATTGAGGTTATTTATGGTCGTGACTTAAAACACATATTGTTAATGTGTGATTGGGTCTATCCGGTTCGTGGAATGAAAGTTGATAACTTCCAATTTACATCAGTAAACTTTAACAATATGATATATAAAGATGACTGAGTAAGAAATGATACCTTCATACTAACATCGTAGGCAAAGCAAGTTTACTTTTTCGGCATTGATTCTGATTGGAAAGTTGTGGTGAAAATGTCTAGAAGAAGGGTTTTTCTAATTGACCAAGAGGAACCTAATGTTGTCTCATTTCCTGATCAAACACTTGACCAAACAACAGTAGTTGTACAAGATGAAGATATACAATGGGACAGAGAGACAATTTAAGTATATACGATAGACTTTCATGATTAGTAAAAATTGTAATTATTTTCCCATTTAATGTTTGTAAAAAAATTTATGAGTTATATATGTATAAAAATTTATTGATTTAACTATAATTTTTTTAATTTAGGTATGCCACATGGTGGTCACAGTGGTTCACCTGATGTTATCGGTATGTATGTTTTCATTTTTCTAAATCAATTGATTTTAATTTTCTGTGTATATTTCCCTAACTCTTTATAATTTTTAATTAAAATTCAATTATATTGTAATTTAATTATGAATTATGTTTATTAGGATATAGTGCATATTCCAGTAGATGTAGGGGTCCTGGTAGAGGGGTTCGATCCTGGAACTTTGGATCCCAATTGGATCTATTATTTGATGACATATTTCATCCAGTCGGAGAAGGTGCAACTGTATTGATTCGTCAGTTTGGGTATATGATATGATACCCACACAGATTCCCTATGACGAATCATGATTGTACTTATTTCCCCCAGGATACGATTTAAAGATTATGGAGGGAGGTTTAGGTAAATTCAATGTTTAATTTTTCATGATATTGTTTTTATTATTGTCGCATCTACGGACTATTTTTTTAACAGGATAATTTGAAATACTATCCATTTGAGTTTTGGGTCGTATGTATCGCCAAATTCTAAAACTTATAGAAGTATTACAGGGGAAGGGTGAAGAGAGATCAATGGATACTATTTTTGGGTGTGCCAGACATTCTACAGTGAGTACCTTTGGGCATTCTTCCCGTGTAGTGGTAGGATTTGGTTGCGTTTTGGTCGAGTGAGGTGATGATGGTAAGATTTATTGCTTTTAATCTAAGAATGAATAATTTTTCATATTTCTATTAACTAAATACGTTGAATTTAGATCGAGTCTGCTCGTCATTCACGTAATCGGGTGATACAGGGCACGCCTTCCAGACTTGGCACTCGACGTGCATCACATCTCAGACATGATGTAAGTTTAGAATTCACTATTCATTCATATATTAAAAAAATTATAGTATAACATGGTGAGCCCCTTTATTATAGTTACACCGATGAGGTGATCTTCTTGATCAGATGTTCATATAGGTTAGGACTCATAGGGTGGGTGATCCCGATGTTGTCGGTGTTATAGTAAGCAAATTATTTACTAATAAATGTATTTTTATTTTATAGAAATTATTCATATTTGTTCATTGATTCATTATGTATATGATACAATATCATTTTGATGCCCAGTTAGCAGATTTTCCAGTGGAGAAACGTCATAGTAGTGTGCGTAGAGATGAGATATTTCAGCGTGTCATGGGGCGTGATGGTCATGGTTATTCTTTGACTTACGGCGGTGGTGTCCCACGACATGCAGTTGTTAGAGAAGAGGTGATGGATGCATGCATAGATATAGGGATGCGCACACATACTCAAATAGATGCTACCATGCAGGCTATGTAGCGCAATATTTATGCGTGGTTTCATCAGTTACATACAGAGTATGAGGAGAGTTTATCACGGATGTCAGCATGTATCGATGAAGTGACGACGCAGTGTCTAGTTGATGGTACACAAGTGGCGCCATAGGTAAGCAATAAAACAAACCATACTCATATTGACTTCTATTGATATGTTTAAGATACATAATATTGATATATATTGTAGGCTCTAGATATAGCTGGTGGACATCGCAGTGATATTGGTGATCTAGATGAGGATGAACCCCATGCATGTCGTAATTTACATTACCATTTTAATATCATACGTGAATTATGAATTAATAATTATTCTCAAACCTTTATTATTATTTACACCTATGTGTTTTATTTTTTTAATTCTTGTGATTTAATTCATTATTTTAAAGTTTACTTGATTGTTAATTATGATATATTACATAACACTTCAATTCATTAAGATTTATCTTTATTTTAAGTTTAATTGGATGGTTTTTGGAGCAGCCCCTTTCGATGAGCAGAACACTCATGTATACACACATCCATTTCTTATTGGTATAATATTCATTAATTGGAATAAATTAATAATAACAGGCTTTATGATGTGCGGTGTGTGCGGTATGGCTGAATATGTGTTTTTTTAATGTTTGGCACACTTGAAAAACATGTGTGGGGTGGTCAAAACCATCTGAATGACATCATAATGCCATGAAATCATATGAAAACAACTAGTGAATAAATTGTGAAATGGTTGGGCAGAAGACACGTCAATCAGAGGTTTCATGTGATCGCGGTGACCGAAAACGCAAATTTGGTGCCATAAAAGACCAAAACGAGAATTTAACGATCAAATGCATAGAGAACATGCTTGTAATGACTTGAAATCATAGTACAACAATCTAATTATTATTCATGATGTGTAAGAGGAGGCGAAACATCAATCAGACATGTTATTTGTGCGGTACAGATGAATATGTGTTTTTTTAAGTGTTTGGTGCGCTTGAAAAACATTTGTGGGGTGGTCAAAACCGGCCGAACGACCTCAGAATGCCATGAAATCAGACAAAAATCAGTGAATGAATTGTGAAATGTTTATAAGAATGTCAATCATAGGTCTCATGTGACCACGGTGAATGAAAATGAAAATCCAGTGGCATAAAATAGCAAAACGAGCGTTTAACGGACAAATACATAGAGAACATGCTCAGAATAACTTGAAATCATAGGAAAAAATCTAATTATTATTTTAGAAATTTACAAGGAGACGAAACATCAATCAGACATGCATTTTTTATGGTACATCTGAATATGTGTTTTTTAAGTGTTTGGCGCGCTTGAAAAATGTGTGTGGGGTGGTCAAAACCGGCTGAACGACCTTAGAATGCCATGAATTCAAGAGAAAAAAACTTATGAGTGAATTTTTAAATGTTTAGGTATAATGAATGTCAATCGGAGGTGTCATGTGACCACGTTGAATGAAAATTCAAATATGGTGCCATAAAAGACCAAAACGAGCATTTAACGGTCAAATGCATAGCGAACGTGCTCATAATGACTTGATGTAACGTATCAGAATTTCCATGTAATTTCTTTTATTTATATGGAATTATTTTGAGACTGGAAAATTCGATGACACATAATTCCAAGGTTTGGAGAGCCCGAAACGGAATTTTGAACTTTTTTTAAGGTACATTCAGTAAACTTGTGAGTAGGATTTTCTATCTTTTGAACCATTTCTCGGATTGAAAATCTAAGGGCATCGTTGAATTCAGAATTTTGGGATTCATCTAGAAATGACTTAACTTTGGCCGACAAGGGTCGATCGGAAAAATTATTTTTCGGACTTTTTGAGAAAAATAATAAAATAATTTAAAGAATTATTTTATTTTATTTCTCACTTTTGAGTCGCGGACGGCGACGCTGCGGGGCAGCGATAGGGCGGCGATGATGCGCATCAATGAGACTCGTTAATGGATCATTAAACTCTTAGTGTAATGACGCTTTAATGACGTGTAACGGCTATGCTGTTTCTTAAATAAAATGGCATAATGACATGATGTCGTGTCATAATGGGAATGTTGCGACATGCTCCTATTTATAGTTCGATGCGTTTGATAAATATGGATTAAAAAATTAGAGGATTCTCTGGAGAACCTTTGATAGAATTCCACCCTAGAAAAGAAGGAAGATCGCCGGCAGAACTTTATATTCTTCGTCATGCCTTTCAAATATCAGAGCCGAGAAGCGATGTCAAAGTCTTAACCCCTTGAGGATGAACGTGCGGTAACAAACTTCAAAGAGGTAGGGGTTTTTGATTCATTGTTCTTCTCCGTCCATTTCTAGAAACAACGAACACGGGTCAACCCACAAACAAGTTGACCCATGATTCGTGTGTTTATGCGGGAGGGTGTTTCATTCTCGAGGTTTTTTATTCGAGGTTCAAATATTGGCATGTAACGATTAAATAGAGACTCCTCAAACCTCCCCCATCTTTAACCCTTCTAACGCGGAGGGTGTGGGATGACACGAACAAAGGCTTGGACCCCTCCGTTTATGCACTCATGGTGAACATTTTGTCTGAAGCGACGACAAGGCGGCTTTGAAGGCTTCGTGGTAAAGAGGATGCTCTCTAGAGGTCGTAAGCACAGGCGGCGTGAAGAACGGATCACCAGAGTGTGTTTGGTGGTCCGCCAAAGGATCTATCGGCGCACCAGTGCCAGCAACTGCAACACACGGCGGAGGCAGAGGCATGCGCCAACCACATTCCGAACTGCAGTAGCAGGCCGCCATTCGTGTCGGCGGCTAGGTGGTGCAGGTAGACAGCACAATCACAATTGTAAAAAGAAAATTATTTTTTACAATCTCCCCTATTGGAAAAATAACATGCTAAGGCATAATTTGGATGTCATGCACATTGAAAAAAATGTTTGTGATAATATATTGTAGACCATTTTAGGTGTCAGTGGAAAATCAAAGGACCATGTTAATGCACGTCGTGATTTGGAAGAAATGGGTTTAAGGAAGTAGTTACATTTACAGTTAGCTGAGGGAAAACAAGGCATATATTCCTGCTGCATAGTATGCGATGACTACAAAGTAGAAAGATACATTTCTTTCTACTCTTCTAATATTTCAAAGTGTGTGAATCTTACGAGCAGGACATTGTAAGGGTTGTAAAGTCATGACAATCACATACTACTTTAGCAGTTGATTCCAATTTCAATTTTTAATTGCTTATCCCCCAATTTTGTTCAACCGTTGGTTGAGATGAGTAATTTTTTTAGACATCTTTATTTAAGAAATCAACGAATGAGTGATTTAAAAAGTTTACAGGACCAAATTGTACTTACGATTTTTCGCTTTGAGAAACTATTTCCCCCATCATTTTTTGATGTTATGGTTCACTTGACAGTGCACCTAACTGATGAAGTAATGGTTGTTGGTCTAGTGAAATTCAGGCAGATGTATCCTATTGAGAGGTATCTGAATACATTGAAATGATTTGTATACAAAAGAGCTCGTTCGGAGGCATCAATATCCAATGGTTGTTTGATGGATGAGTGTACTACTTTTTGTGTGTAATATCTTATGGATTTTGAAAAAAAATTAGATAATCTATCTCTGATTCATGATGGTCCAGTTAGAGAAGGAACCATATTTGATATGGACAACATCGAGTGGATACAAGCGCATCGATGTATCTTGTTCAATACTCCATCAGTTGCACCATTAATGAAGTAAGTGTCTTATCACTTTTATTGTTTAAATTTTGCATGTTTTTTTACATAAATCGATCATTTAAACATCGTGTTATCATTTTCAGGAAACACATTAATGAGCTAAAAGAATATATGTCTCGTGCGACTGAGTATCAAATTCAACAATCTCACTATGCGTCATTTCAGGATTGGTTCAATGATTTTGTACGTATAAATTGATTTTCATTATGAGTAAAGTATTATACTAATTTCTTTCTTCAGAAATCATTATTTAATTCTATGAATTATGTAGGTTCATAACCTGAGGGATTTAGGTGACCCCACGCTAACTGAAGAATTTATCCAACTAGCTGAGGGTCCATCTATAACGGCTCGTAGTTATAAAGCTGTAAATGCTAATGGTTTTCTATTTCACATTAAATATGTTGACAAAAAATGAGAAACACAAAACAGTGGCATCGGTTGTCCATTCGTTGATTCTGGTTATTATTATGGTCAATTGAAAGACTTCATAGAAGTTTTGTATGCACATGGGTTGAAGTACATATTGTTAAAGTGTAATTGGGTTGATCTAGTGCGTGGAAGTAAAGTTGGTCAATATAAGTTTACATTGGTGAATTTTAACTATATGTTATACAGAAATGAACGAGCTGATAATGAACCTTTCATTTTGACATCAGAAGCAGAACAAGTATTCTTCATTACTTTTCCTTCAAATCCTAGTTGGAAAGTTTTTGTGAAAATGTCTCGGCAAGGAGTGTTTTTATTTGAACAAGATGAACCCGAGACTATTCCCTTTGTTGCCCAACAACTTGATCAACATACCATAGTTCAACATGAAGAAGATATTTATTGGGTTAAAGCGGATGTTGAAGGAGAAATGGTCAATTTTCATGTTTAATGAAAGGTATAACTGTTTTCCCACTCTTCAGTTAAAAGCCTTTTTTTAATTGTTTAAAACAACTGAAAACTAATTTGGTACATAATCATTTTTATTTATTATTAGTCAGAATTAACCTTATGTTTGATCCTTTTTTATGGCTTCCCTTATGAGCATGTGTGAACCAAGATTTCTGGACAACCCCCCCCCCCTCCTGGACAGCCCCCCCCCCACACACACACACACACCGGGAAAGCCCCCACTCCCCCCCCCCCTCTCGACAACCCCCCCTCTCGATAGCCCACCCCCCCTTTGGATAGCCCCCCTTCCCCATGCACTACACCAGCACCTCCCCAACCCCTTGCCCTACACCAGCCAGCCCACCCCCCCAGCCCACTCCCCCCGGACAACCCCCCCCCCCCCTCCACCCCCTCGACAGCCTCACCCCACTCCCCCCGGATAGCCCCCCCTGGACACCCCCACACACCCGGAAGGCCCCCACTCCCCCCGGACAGCCCCCCCCCCCCCCCACCCCCCTCCCGGATAGCCCCACCACCCCCCGGACAGTCCCCCTCCCCCCTGCACTACACCTGCCCCCCCCCCCCCTTCCCTCTACCAGCCAGCCCACCCCCCACCCCACTCCCCATGGACATCCCCCACCCCACCCCCCTTGACAGCCTCACCCCACTCCCCCCGAACAGCCCCCCCCCCCCCTCCCGAACAGCCTCCCCCTTTGGACACCCCCCCACACACACACACCCAGACACCCCCCCCCTCCTGGATAGCCCCCCTCCTACATGCACTACATCAGCCCCTCCCCTACCCCCTTACCTACACCATCCACCCCACCCCCCACCCCACTCCCCCCGGACAGCCCCCCCCCCCACCACCCCTGGATAGCCTCACCCCACTCCCCCCGGACATCCCCCCCACCCCTCCCGAACACCCCCCCCCCCTAGATAGCCCCCCCACACCCAGACAGCCCCCACTCCCCCTAGACAGCCCCCCCACCCTACCGGACAGCCCACCCCCCCCCTTTGGATAGCCCCCCCTCCCCCCTGCACTGCACCAGCCCCTCTCATACCCCCTGCCCTACACCAGCCATCCCACCCTCACCCCACTACCCCCAGACAGCCCCCCCCCCCGGACATCCCCCCTTTGGACATCCCCCCCCCCCACACACACACACCCGGACAGCCCCCACTCCCCTCCCAGACAGCACCCACATCCCCCCCCCTCCTGGACAGCCCACCCCCCTAGACAACCCCCCTCCCCTTGCACTACACCAACCCCTCCCCTACCCCCTGCCCTACACCAGCCAGCCCACCCCCCCACCCCACTCCCCCCAGACATCCCCCCCCCACTCCCTAGACAGCCTCACCCCACTCCCCCTAGACAGCCCCCCCCCCCTCCCGGACAGCACCCCCCCTCCCGGACAGCCCCCCCCCCCCACACACACACCCAGACAGCCCCCACTCCCCCCCCCAAATAGCCCCTTGACAACCCCACCACACTCCCTCCCAGACAGCCCCACCACACCCCACAGCCCCTCCCCACTCCCAACCCCCCTCCCGGACATCCCACCCCCTAAATCACTTCACGTTAAAAGAACCCTCTAAATACAATCCCTTTTTTGTATATAATTTTATTTTTATTCTGTTAAGTTTTTGTTTTTGTTTTAAATCCTATCCCTTTTTGTTTTATTAACAACTGTACAAGTTTGATTTTTTTTAAAACAATCCAATTTATCTTTTTGACACTTTGGATGTTCCCCTTACTAATGTTTTCTACGATTGCAGACATGTTAGGGGAACAAGAAGCACATCCACATCATCCATCTGAGCCATCTTCATCTCAGAGTCGAGGTATGTTTGAATGTAATTGTGTTTATTATTTTATGTAATTTATATATATATATATATATATATATATATATATATATATGTGCACATCTATCAAATTATGTATAAAATTTTTTTCAATTGGATCGGACTCGACCGCTTCTTCCTCTCGCAAGAGAGGCCCTGGTCATGGCATTTCATCATGGAATTCCAACACGACCATTGATGTTTCATTTGATGAGAGATTTCATCCTTTGGGGATGACTACCCCTATATT